>AP027106.1:55390991-55575915 GCA_028142955.1 Pinctada fucata | reverse complement strand
CAGCTTGGTCTTGGATAGTTACAGAGCAAGTTTGACTTTCGTCACGCTTGATCTATTTTTCGAGGAGTTATGCCCCTTGATGACTTTGAAAATTCACTTTTTGTCAGTTTTCCGGACTTTTTTCTGCAACGGATTGAAGATATTCAGATGAAATTTGATATACAGCATGGTCTTGGATAGTTACAGAGCAAGTTCGACTTTCGTCACGTTTGACCCATTTTCGAGGAGTTATATGCCCCTTGATGACTTGGAAAATTCAGTTTTTTGTCAGTTTTCCGGACTTTTTTCTGTAACGGATGGAGATATTCACATGAAATTTGATACACAGCTTTGTCTTGGATAGTTACACAGCAAGTTTGACTTTCGTCACGCTTGACCCATTTTTTGAGGAGTTATGCCCCTTGATGACTTGGAAAATTCACTTTTGTCAGTTTTCCGGACTTTTTTCTGCAACGATGGAGATATTCAGATGAAATTTGATACACAGCTTGTCTTGGATAGTTACAGAGCAAGTTTGACTTTCGTCACGCTTGACCTATTTTTCGAGGAGTTATGCCCCTTGATGACTTTGAAAATTCACTTTTTGTCAGTTTTCCGGACTTTTTTCTGCAACGGATGAAGATATTCAGATGAAATTTGATATACAGCATGGTCTTGGATAGTTACAGAGCAAGTATGACTTTTGTCACGCTTGCCCTATTTTTTTGGGGTACCTGTAAAATGCGAAACGAAACAAAACGAAACGAAATGGAAACGAAATGAAATTGAACAAAACGAAACGAAACGAAATGAAAACGAAACGAAATAAAATGAAACGAAATAAAATGAAACGAAATAGTAACAAAATGAAACGAAATACATATACATGTAAAAAGAAACCAAATTTATATACTGGTTAATTTTTCTACGGGGGAGGGGGGAGAGGTGTGTGTTTGGGGGGGGGGGGGGTTGAAATATCTGTTTTAAAAGTGAGAATGAACGATCCATAGGTAATTGGATGGTCAGGATACCCTTTCAATATAAATAATTAAATATGAAAATGAATTAGATTATTATTATGAATATCTTATTTTCAAATCCTTACCCCAGAATTAATGATGAAATAAAGATGCATAATAATTGTAAAAAGTGTCAAACTGGTTCAACATTGAATATAGCAAGATATTCTTTTTCCTTGCTTCTCTGTGGTATTTGTGCTTGAACGAACAATTTTTCGCCTCATATATATAAACCTCACCCTTTCATCCCTTTAAAATTTACCCCTTTTCTTTGAAAAGATTTGAAAATAGAATATTCACTTATACTCTAATTTCCTTTTCATACTTAATTACTTATATTAAAAGGGTATCCTGGCCGCCCGATTCCCTCTGGATCTTTCATTTTCACTTTCAAAACAGATATTTCAACCCCCACCCCCAAACCCACCGCACCCACCCCCACCCCAAAAAAACTAACCAGTAAATAAATTTCGTTTCATTTTGTTCCCATTTCGTTTCATTTCATTTCGTTTTGTTTCATTTCGTTTCGTTTTCATTTTGTTTCGTTTCATTTCGTTTCGTTTTGTTCAATTTCGTTTCCTTTCCATTTCTTTTCATTTCGTTTCGTTTCGTTTCCATTTCGTTTCGTTTCTTTTCGTTTCGTATTTTACAGGTACCCTATTTTTTGAGGAGTTATGCCCCTTTATGACTTGGAAAATTCAGTTTTTGTCAGTTTTCCGGACTTCTTTCTGCAACAAATAGAGATATTCAAGTGAAATTTGATACACAGCTTGGTCTTGTTAGCTCTACTGGTCAAAGACAAGTCGAACTTATGCGATCGCCCTGTGTCCGGCGTCCGGCCGTCTGTCTGTCTATCTGTCCGTCCGTTAAACTTTTCTTGTGAGCGCGAATCCTCTAAATCTGTGAATAGTACAAAGTAACTTCTTTTTGCATTATAATGTGCCTATGGTTTAGTTGTGCACCTGATATTTTGTTTTAGCCCCTGACCCCCAGGGTCTTGGAAAATGGGTGTGGTCATTTTCTCCTATTAACTCTATGTAATCTTGTGAGCACCAATTTTCAGAAAGTATAATTGATAGAAAGGTAATTGTTTTGCTTTATTCTCAGTCAGTAGTGTAGATGTGCACCTGATATTTTGTTTGAGCCCCTGACCCCCAGGGTCTTGGAAAATGGGTGTGGTCATTTTCCCCTTTCTAAGTCTATGTAATATTGTGAGCACCAATTCTCAGAAAGTATAATTGATAGAAAGATAATTCTTTTTGCTTTATTCTCAGTCTGTGGTCTGGATGTACACCTGATATTTTGTTTGAGCCCTGACCCCCAGGGTCTTGGAAAATGGGTGTGGTCATTTTGCCCTTTATAAGTCTATGTAATTTTGTGAGCACCAATTCTCAGAAAGTATAATTGATAGAAAGATAATTGTTTTTGCTTTATTCTCAGTCTGTGGTCTAGATGTGCACCTGATATTTTGTTTGAGCCCCTGACCCCCAGGGCCTTGGAAAATGGGTGTGGTCATTTTCTCCTATTTAACTCTATGTAATCTTGTTAGACACTATTTCTCAGAAAGTATAATTGATAGAAAGATACTTGTTTTTGCTTTATTCTCAGTATTAGGTCTGGATGTGCACCTTCTATTTTGTTTGAGCCCCTGACCCGCAGGGTCTTAGAAAATGGGTGTGGTCATTTCTCCTGTACAACTCTGTTAATCTTGTGAGCACCAATTCTCAGAAAGTATAATTGATAGAAAGATAACTGTTTTTGCTTTATTCTCAGTCTGTGGTCCTGGATGTGCACCTGATATTTTGTTTGAGCCCTTGACCTCCAGGGTCTTGGAAATTGGGTGTGGTCATTTTTCTCCTATACTTGTGAGCACCAATTCTCAGAAAGTATAATTGGTAGAAAGATAATTGTTTTTGCTTTATTCTCAGTCTGTGGTCTAGATGTACACCTGATATTTGTTTGAGCCCCCTGACCCCGCAGGGTCTTAGAAAATGGGTGTGGTCATTTCTCCTGTACAACTCTGTAATCTTATGAGCACCAATTCTCAGAAAGTATTATTGAGACAAAGATAATTCTTTTAGCATTATTCTCAGTCTGTGGTCTAGATGTGCACCTGATATTTTGTTTGAGCCCCTGACCCCCAGGATCTTGGAAAAGGGGGTGTGGTAATTTTCTCCTTTAGAACTATTTAATCCTTTTAGCATCAATTATCAGAAAGTATAATTGATTGAAAGATAATTGTTTTTGCATTATTCTCAGTCAGTGGTCTGGAAGTGCGCCTTTTATTATTTTAGCCCCTGACCCCCCAGGTTCATGGAAAATGGGTATGGTAATTTTATTCTATGCATGTATAACTTTATCATGTAATCTTGTGAACACCAATTCTCAGAAAGTATAATTGAAAGAGAGTTAATTCTTTTTCCATTATATTAATCTGATCTCAGGGTCTTGGAAAATGAGTGTGGCAGTTAGATTAATTTAAGCAAACAACCAGGAGAGCTTCAGTCTCATCAGAGACTTCTGGTATAATTACAGAGCAAGTTTTGTTTTTCTCACGCTTGACCCATTTTTTGAGGAGTTATGCCCCTTGAGGACTTGTACAATTCAGTTTTTGTCAGTTCTCCATACTTCTTTCTGCAACAAATAGAGATACTGTATTCATGCAGGTAAAATGTGATACTCAGCTTAGTCTTGGAAAGTTACAGAGCAAGTTCGACTTTTGTCATGCTTGACCTATTTTTCAAGGAGTTATGCCCCTTGATGACTTGCACAATTCAGTTTTTGTCAGTTTTCCAGACTTTTTTTCTGCAACAAATAGAGATATTCAGGTAAAATGTGATACTCAGCTTAGTCTTGGATAGTTACAGAGCAAGTTCAACTTTCGTCACGCTTGACCTCTTTTTCGAGTCGATAAAGCTAAAGCAGATAAAACCTCAGAACTGAGCTGCACAGACAGTAAGTTTAATTAAAACTCATACATGTTTAATTGAAGAGTTATTCATTGGCAGAGTTGCAGGACATAAATATATGCCGCCGGTAGGGGACTATATCGCTCAGCGATCATAACATTTTGATTATACAACGATTAGTTAAGTAAGGTTGGAGGGGCAGCTCATTTGGAGCTGCCCATTAATTGAACATGTTGTAGGGGCACTCACTTCGAGCTGCCCCACTAGAGTATATAAGTAGCGCGCACCTGACCAGCATGTAGGGAGTTGAGAAGTCCAAAGCCTGCACACCTCCTCGTGGTGCCTCCGGTAACTGGAATGGAGTACACACACACAGGACATCCCCGACAGATACTACACCGTTGCCTTGCCAGCAAGTTTCCTAACGCATCTACACTCCACTAACTCCATTCCAGGCTAAGTGCAGCGGGCGACACACCCCTTCCAAATCCGAGAGCCGAGCCCGTCCAGGGGGCGTTGTGGGTGGCTGTGGCGGATTGAGCCCAGTTTAATCGGCGGTAGTCAAGGCTTGCCTTAGACTAGAGGGTGAATGCGCCTTCGAAATCGGCAGTCCCAGGCCTGCAGGGCGTTGGTCCAGATCCCGGGCAGGAGCGGCTTGCCGTTCCTGTAACCTGAACCGAGTAGGGTGGGGTCTCAACTGGGCACGTGAATCCCCGGCGAAGTCCTGATGTCCACCAAGGCGTACGGGGTTATCTTCGGATAGACGGACCAGGCAAAATTCCCTCCAAAGTCCAAGAGTCGAGCCAGCTGGCGGGGGTGTCGCATACAAGAGCCCTTTTAAGGGCTGGCCCTTTTAAGGGCCATTTCACCGCACTTGTATGTAATCGACCAAGGCGAGAAGCTAGAAAAAGTCCACAGCCCACTGTACGCAGTGCTAGCAGTCTACGGATCCCTAGGGTGAACGAGACGCCGGGCGTGGCAGGGTGGCCCTTAACACCAGTGCCCGTACCACCAGTGCATGCTGCCTTCCTCCTGACCTTCCTTCCCAGGATTCCTGGCCAAAATCCGCCAACTGCCCTTTTCAGGGCCCCTCTGGCAAGGTCATTCATTTGACACGCCGGTAGTGTGTAGCAGTCGGTAGCAGTCAGTTACAGTATGTAGTCGCATTGTGTAGACAGTGGCGGATCCAGAGTGGCAAGCGGGGGGGGGGGGGGTTGTATCGACCCAAAGGGTCGATTCGAGGCACGAAGTGCTGAGCGGGGGGAGGGTACGGGAGGGGGTTTTGAAAAAATGGAATAAAATGGTGCATTCTGGAGCACATTTTCTCCTTACCTTCTCGAATATTCAGACCATTTTTTCCACTCAATTTATGTGGTTAATAAAGATTTCTAAATAAAATAATTTCTCCTTTACTGCTGGCAGGGACGTAGCCAGGGTGTTTTCGATGTGGACGGAAAGAAGGGTTGGACCAAGAACTTCAGCTGTCCGGGGGCACTGACACAGTCTCACTTTTTGGGGGGAAGACTTGCGAGGCCCGAAGGGTCAAGTGGGGACAGTATGGAAATATTTTACCCATCCCCTTGAAGGGGGTCCCCCGTGAAAATTTTGAAAAAAAAATGAAGCAAATTGCTGACCTCTGGAGTGTATTTGAGCTGAATTTAGATGGGATAACGCATATGATTCGATGTCAGCAGACGATGAACCGTATCTAAGATGAAGAAAACTTGAAATGTGAACATGACATTCCCTAAATTTATAGTTATATATGTTCGTCCACATAAAGTCTTTCCAATCGACCGCTCGCACTTTGTGAGCGATCGTTGTAGTTTGCACAAACTTAGATATATCTTGTGCAGTTCTAATTTTGGATCTGTTTTTATAAGTACATGAATAATGAATAAATATATGGCGAGCGGTAGGAAATGTTGTTTGGCAAACTATAGACTTATCAGAAAATACTTTCTATACCCTCTACCTTTAATAAGTACATGCAAGATATAATATTCTATATAGTTTGAGTTAAATGTCTCCATGTACACTGTATATTGATAAAGTAATATGGATATAGGATGGATCAGAGTAGCTGACTGAAAAGTGGGGGACAAAAACCAAATGGTTTGTACCTCCACCCCCCCCCCACCCCCCCCCCCCCCCCCCCCCCACTTTTCAAAGTGAGAAGCAGCTTTGTAAGAAGCAGGAAAATGATTTTTACAGGTTTTACCACATTTTATACATGAATAATGTTATAAAAGGGTTTATATAACATAATTTTCATTCTTATATTATTGGTTCGACAAAGATGTTTCCACTTTCTGCAAAGAATTCATCCACAACCAGTTCATTATACAATGTATCTCAGTTTCTGCCTATAAATCCACATCCTGTTAATTCTATATTTCACTTCCTCCTTATAAATCCATATCCTATTCATGTCGTCTTTTAAAATCAAATCTAATAATCCGAAACAGAAATTTGTCAAGATCGTATTTGACAGTATGAGATTGAATTATATTCACTTTGCGATTTGCGAATTCCACATGTTTTTCCATTTACATATCTATATGTGTGTTTCTTGGGCCAATGCGTGATGCTGATCATCTTACTGTGAGGAGGTTATTTTATACCACAGTTGTGCATTCTTCGAGAACTGTTGGTAATCGGAAAAATGGGAGGGTTGTGCGAACGTAATCCGGATAACCACACCGTCTGCTACTGACGTGGCAGATGGCCGTCCTAAGTCGGCACCGGTTGCTCATTGGTCTCGTTGATTTATGAGTAGTTATTTGTATTCGATGTTTCTGTGTGATTTGGTGTTCCTTGTCCCCTTTGCGTCTCTTTCTGTGCGTGTCTTCTCTGTGCTTTGGTGTTTTGCTGTCGGTGCTGCAACCTAGTGTTGTTGGAGATCCCTCCTTTGATTTATTCAAACAGAACCTAATCATGCCAAGATATTTTTGACAATGAAAGGATGAATCGTTTTCGCTTTACGATTTTGCGAATTCCACATGTTTTGTTCACTTGTTTGTGTTTGTCTTATTTTTTCCAGTGGTTGTCTTGTGGTTGCCAAGAAGTTTTGTTGGAGATTTTCTGATATCCCTGATTCTTCTTGCAATTGTATCTGTGTGTTTCGCTGCTTTCATTATTAAGCTGTCTTACTGTTCAAAGATCTTTTTCTATGTCTTTTTTATGAGCCACAAGTATTAGCTTTTGCAAAAAGCTTGCCGTCAGTTTGTTGACTTTAAATGCTGTAAAATTCTAGGTAGAAAAAATCGGAATAAAATGAGTTACATTTCCGGGCTTTTCCGGTAACTTTTTTTCCGATTAAAGTGGCGGAAATTTCCGAAAATCAGCGTTTTTATTGGACGTATCGGTACAAAGACTTTTCGGTGCATATTTCGGAAGAAAATACACTGATGCGATATGACTTTCATTTTTAAGGTAATCTAGACTCTTGAGCCGACCTGATGGGAGAATATTATACACAGATTCTGAATAACATAGACGATTAATTGCATTTTATGAAATTGTCAACCAATCATATTGCCAAATGGTATTCTATCCGTGCAAGTAGGTTACGAATGTATACAGTATACAATCAGTCATGACTGACGGTAATAACAGTTCAAAATGAAATGATTTCCTTTAAAGATAATCTTTGAATTATTCTTCTTTGATTGGCTAAGATACAATGTAATTCGCTAGACATGAGAATACTTTCGAGTTCTTGTGAACCAGATCCTTACCAAATGTTAAACGTCATTAAATTCAATAGCATCAAAATAATGCTACGTCTTGAATTTAGGTCAGACATATTTCAGATATATAAATTTCAGTCACCGAAAATTGAATCAGTCAAACTACATGTACAACAACACGGTTAAATATGGTAAGTTTACAACAAGTTTCTTTTTTTAATTTTAACGGTAAATCGCAAATCAAACAGGATGAAAAAAAGGAAAATGAAACTTAAGAAGTGAAACAGTTAGAAAAGGAATGTAAGAGCATTAATATAATCACCAAAGAAGAAGGGAGGATATCTCCAACAAGACCCCGAAGTACCAATTACTTATTCAGTCTCAAAATCGGAAAGGCAAAGAAAAATCACTAGAATTTCCATTGACACAGTTGCGGATGTTGAACGTCTTCAAATTGTTTATAATCATTTACAAACAAATAAATTTGCAGCATGGACCAGACATGCACGTACTGGGTTCTTAACTCTCGTCAGTGATCCTCAGTTAAAACAATATAATATTCAGAACCTATGTAAAAGATTCTCTCACCAGGTCGGCTTAAGAGTCTAGATGACCTGACAAATGAAATTCATGTCGCATCAGTGTATTTTCTTCCGAAATATGCATCGAAAAGTCTTTGTACCGATACGTCCTATAACAATCGCAGATTTTCGGAAATTTTCGTCACTTGAATCGAAAAAAAACACGGAAAAGCCCGGAAATGTGCGATTGGTAAATTTAATGTATTTTCTTCCGATTTTTTCTAACTAGAATTTTACAACATTTACAGTCGACTAACTGACGGCAAGCTTTTTGTAAAAGCTATTACTTGTTATTTGCTTGCTTGCAAATACTTTTTTCCCGACAATTTTCAAAATTGCATATAACGTACGATATATCGTTTCAAATGTATCGGACTTTTCTGAACATACAAAGTACTCCTGTAATGAAAATATGTGTCAAGCTAAATTTCTAACAAGACAGCAAAACGCAGGGACCAAGCAACACATATAGATAGAAATGTAAATGGATATGAAAATTGAGGATGCACGAAATACAGTTCGTTCTATGCCGGATGTAGCAAGTTCATGCTTGTTATTACCCAAGGAGTCCGACCGCCGTGCAGAGAGAATAGGTGGTTGGGACCCTGCACTCTCTTAGGAAGGTTTGGAAAGGACACTTCATGGAGTCCTGTTGTCACATAATGAGTCAGAGTGCAATTCTTAAGAATGCACTGGTACAATGATGTGTGTTGGTTAAGTTCCAAACCAAGTAAGGATCCTAATGAGTTAAAGAAGATCCTGACGACAATCTCAACAGCACTCACAATAGAGCACCAGATTGAGCATCGACGGACCCCCAGCAAGCCAGAGGTGGGACCAGGTGCCCGGGAGGAGTAAGCATCCCCTGTTGGCTAGCCTCATCCGCCGTCGATGTTCATGCACGAAAATAAAAACAATGTATAAAATGCATGCATTGCAGTGTCTGTGGATATATCTATATAGAAAGTGCTATGGCGACCATGTCAGGGAAAATATTCAAAACACTAACTGTCAAACCCCTCGCGGGGAACTTTTTACGAGCTCCACACTGCAAAGGGCATAAGTGTGACACAAATGAGTTAAAGAAGATCCTGACAACAATCTCAACAGCACTCACAATAGAGCACCAAATTGAGCATCGACGGACCCCCAAAAAGCAAGAGGTGAGACCAGGTGCCCGGGAGGAGTAAGCATCCCCTGTTGGCTAGCCGCATCCGCCGTCGATGTTCATGCACGAAAATAAAAGCAATATATAAAATACATGCATTGCACTGTCTGAGGACACATTACCTACACAAGTTTGTTTTAGCTAGGAGTTATAATTATAGGTTCGCAGGGACTTGTCTCGTTTTACTGAACCTGGTCACTCAAACATGAATAAAGCCTACGCTCACGCAGCAAGATACACCCGTTGGAATTTTTTTCACAACACTAAAATATCTTATCTTGCTACAAAAAGTCTCACTACCATAGTATATACCCTCCCAATGATTTTGATTTTTAGTTAGAATATGCTCTTTTCAATGTCTACGTGCTTGCATGTTTAAGTTCTTGTTTTTACAGATAGACCTTTTTATCAGCAGAGGGCGAGTACTCCAACTACAGGAGGAAATATCCAGGGAAGAGGAAGACTACTCCCCCCCCCCCCCCCAAGTTCTACACCTTAAACAATTAAAAATAAAAAAGGAAATCAATGCATTTTGATTGTTTGATTATTGTCTTGCATTGTATAAACACAATAGAAAAGAGATTTTCAAGTTTCTTGATTGATCAAAGGACATTCTGAAACTAACCCTAGCGTTTCCATAGAATTAAAGATAAGATCCTAGGTCATATCTAAATCAAAATATGAGAAAAACTTAATTACAGACTAATCTATGATATTATTATATAAAGACAATATCTTCATTCATTTATAGTTTCTGCTTTTTTTTTTCTTATTAGAGAGGGCCCCTGTTAATCTGATAGTCAATTTGTCGGAAGATCATTATCAGATTAACAAGAGTATCAGATTATCAGTAGTTTGAAAGTACATGGAATAATCTCTTATTGGACATTTTTCATGCTCGCGGACTCCGGACTTCGGACATTGCATATCGAAGGGACTTTGTCACAAACGAAAAATATAAATTCTATTCCTCTGAAATTAGTATAC
The DNA here is from genome assembly GCA_028142955.1 of Pinctada fucata. Taxonomy (NCBI): domain Eukaryota; kingdom Metazoa; phylum Mollusca; class Bivalvia; order Pterioida; family Pteriidae; genus Pinctada; species Pinctada fucata. Next base: position 55,565,580 of record AP027106.1, on the reverse strand, counting down.
TCTGCGTTAAGATTTTTTTTTCATTTGTATAAATACATACTTAAAGTTGTTCCTTTGTCATTTCGTCCATGTGTGCTTTGATTTTACGTTTCTAATCGCGCCTGATTTCTTTTATATAACCCCTAAAGTGCGACGTCCGGAGTGCGAAGTCCATAGTACGTTAACTTGAAAAATGTCCAATTGTACTAGAATGTATCTCAGACTTGATTATAAGCATTAATTGAATGATATAAATACTTTCAAGCCATTTTGAAGAGTTTCAAAGAGTAAAACATCAATGTCAAGGATTTTGATATAATTCATTGAAAATGACATGTATATAATAGAAAAATTATCATAGTTGACGGGAAATCCTATCAGATTAAGAGGAGTTCTTAAGATTTTTGCAGATTAATATGAGTAAATTTTCATTGATTATATAGGAAATGGTTTTGTGTTTTGAAATCTTATCAAATTAAGAGGAGTATCAGATTATCACGTATTAGATTAAGTGGAGTCCTCTGTATTTCCGTTCAATAACTCTGAAATAGATTCCATATTGAAATAATTTTTTGCATGCTGATACATCAAATGAAAATCTAGGCCATGTTCATATTTCGGTCCGATTAAGAAATGTTTGACAGAGTTATGCCCTTTGGACTTAGAAAAATCCCTCAAATATAAGGTTTTCCATTTATGATTTCTGCAATTGATTCACGTATAACGTTTTTGTATCGAAAGATATATTATATGAAAATCTAGGTCAAGTTTATATAGTTATACACCATTGATTGATTCATTAATCAAAGTTTTAACCAGAAGTCTCTAATGAGAATGAAGCTCTACTGACTGTTTGTTAAATTCACTAAAGTGACATCCATTTACCAAGACCATGGGGTCGGTCGGGGGATCACATAAAATATCAGATTCCCATCCGCACCACAGACACATAATATTGCAAGAAGAAATAACTCTTCATCAATTATAATTTCTAATACCTGGTGTTCACAAGATAACATAGACTTACATGTACATTGTGTATATATGAAGAAATGACCATACCCATTTTCAAATGCCCTGGGGATCAGAGACTCACACAAAATATCAGGTGAACATCTACACCACAAACACATAATATTGCAAAAATTTAAAGAATTACCTCTCCAGCAATTATACTCTCTGAGAAATGGTGTTCACAAGATTACATAGACTTGTATGAGAGAAAATGACCACACCATTGTTCAAAGACCACGGGGTCAGGGGCTCACACAAAATATCAGGTACACATCTACACCAAAGACACATAATATTGCAAAAAGTATTACCTCTCCAGCAATTATAAATGTACTTTCTGAAAAGTGGTTTTCACAAGGTTACATAGACTTATATAGGAGAAAATGACCACTTCCATTTCAAAGACCCTGGGGGTCAGAGGCTCAAACAAAATATCAGGCGCACAAATTAAGCAGAGACTGATAATGATATAAAAAGAATATCAATTATACTTTCTGAGATTTGGTGTTCACAAGGTTACATAGAGTTATATACCGGTAGGATAAAATGACCACGTGCACCCATTTCCAAGACCCAGGAGTCAGAGACTCAAACAAAATATCAGGTGCACAAATACAGCAGAGACTGATTATGGTGCAAAAAGAATTAACTCTCTGTCAATTATACTTTCTGAGAATTTGTGTTCACAAGATTACATAGAGTTATATTTAGAATACCCTGGAGGTCAGATGCTCAAACAAAATATTAAGTGCCAACAAGACCATGGACCAAACTAAATGCAAAAAGAATTAGGTTTCTATCATTTATTGTTACAGAGGAGTTGCAATCACAAAAAGATGTTAACAGACTGACAGACAGACAGACGGACAACATGGTATCGCATAAGCTCGACCGGTCTTTGACCAGTAGTGCTAAAATGGTTGCTTTCATAAGCAAAGATGGATGGGGCATTAATGTTTTACAAGCATGACTTTAAGCTTGGAGTTACGTAAAAAAATATACTGGCCTGATTTTTCGTTTATGAATAATATTACATGTATATTATTTGTACCATTCAAGATCGAGTTGTATACTCACTATCGCATGTCATGTGATGTGCAATTGATACGTTCCACGGGGATCCCCTTTGACTAAACCAGGTAAATATTATCTACTTTATATGAATCTATTATACGCCTATCATATAACCATCAATATCAATTATATGATGGTAATCTATTCTGGTCAAGAATAGATATATATTCAGAAAACACTTCAGCAGAAAATTGTCGATGCTCACCACATGTTATGATATAGTACACGGACAGATGCAACATTTTATGTTTAAGTGTACTCTGGATATACGTCTTTTCTTTACCAAAATAGATTATCATCATATAACGGTGATAGAATGATAAAACTGGTACCATAGAACTTATATTTCAATATTGACAATGATGATCAAATGATAGGCCTAAAATAAAGTCATGTAAAGGAGATTTAGATAGACTATTTACTTGGTTTAATTAAAGAGGATTCCCGTGGAACATATCATTTGCGCATCACGTGATATTCGACAGTGATATCCGTACCATATAAACCAATGTTACCGTAGCTATTTGACCTATGTAGGTATTTCATTTCCTGATTTTTTGTAAGGTATTGAATATTTCAACCAACTGTTGCTGGATTAGCTACACGCCTTCAAATTCATAGCATCATTGAAGAACAGATAAATAAGCACTTTTCGGGAATTAACCCCTCGTCGGTGATCCTAAATCCAACAATGAAATATGGCCGATGACTGTGAAAGTTATACCGTAAGACGAAGCAGGGTGGATGGGATATTATGAAATTGCGAGACAAAAAACCAGAAATTTTTGAATGCGTTTAATGGAACGATCAACGGACTTGGCTACGTGTGCCCTAGGGGACTGATTTTTTGGTAACTCTCTGAAAGCTTTCTTTGCTATTTGTCCCCCTGTTGTTTACAATATCAATATTTTATCTTTTTTGTCGCTTTGGCCTAAATAGCCTACAGGGAAGAAAACACTTGATGAAATTATCAAGAGCACCAGTCATTTGGACTCGAACAAGTGTTTATGAGGACGCACTCTCTCATGGAACTCTTCTAATTTGAAATAGAAATGTTTTCAATAATGAGCTGAAATACACTTCCTGATTTATACGAGAAACGATTAGATTTGATTGTTCTTTTGTTAAACGAGTTGTTTGAATATGTAGGGCCGTAATTAATATTTTTTGTGGAACCAAGATTTTTTTGTAAGAATGAGAGGTTAGAATCTAGCTGATTGATATCATACTTCTTAGCAAGTAAAAACAAAGGAATTATTATTTGCTTAAGTTATTTTTTTCGGATAAAATATCTGCCTTTGTTATTGCATAAATAGTAAATGGACTAACGCAAAGAGACAAAGCAATAAATTGTGAATTCATTTGTCTAACACAATTTTACAATCCATATGTACTAGTAGAACTGTAGAGGACAATGTCAAAGGAAGAAGATCAAACACCACTCTTAGCTGACACACAATCAGACGGAGGAAGTGTCCCGGGTCCACCAGACACCACGCCTGACTCTGCCTTAGGTATTGCTGACACACAATCAGACGGAGGAAGTGTCCCGGATCCACCAGATACCACGCCTGACTCTGCCTTAGGTAATACTGACACACAATCAGACGGAGGAAGTGTCCCGGGTCCATCAGACACTACGACTGACTCTGCCTTAGGTAATACCGACACAGCACTGCAAGCATCAACCTCTAGGACAGCTTTATCATCCATATCCGATGAGCTGAACGATAATAAAGAAAAGAAAATTCTGTCAGGTGAGAAAAATTATGATTATAAGGTATGATTATGCTACGATAATTATGTCTCAATTTATCATTCTTATCCATGGAATGACCATTGTTCATGGAAACATAATTAAAGTTAACATATAACACATAAATGGCTTAGGGATAGACAAAACGCGCCATTTGAAAGCGCTATTTGAGAGCGCTATTACATTTCAGTATTACTTCCGGAACTTTCTACCACCAATACTTATATAAAAAGCAATGAAACAATCCCTTACATTTTACGGAAGCATCAAGAAGAAATTTCTTCATTTTAACTATCTATTTCGAAGTCAGACGTACCTACTACTTACTGTCTGCCCAAACTTCACAAATCTCCTTACAAATTCCGATTTATTGCTAACTCGAGCAATTGTACTTCTTCGGTTTTATCTAGGAATTTGACATCAACGGTAACAGCACTTAAAGAAAGATCATATAGCAAAATATTGTGAAACTGCATTCAATAATAGCGACATCAATTATTTTTGGTCAATAAAGAATCCGGGTGATGTGATCAACAAATTGAAATCATTTGATTTTAAAGCCGAATCTATCTCTTCCTACGACTTCTCTAACATGTACACCACCCTCCCTCATGAGAAGATAAAAGATCGCTCATCAAAACTTATCAAATGGTGTTATGATCGAGAGAGTAAAACATTTATATGTACTTCTGACACTAAAGGATTCTTTTCTTCAGTAGAATGCAAATCATGGACTCGATCTGAGTTGTGCAAAGCCTTGTTCTTTCTTGTAGACAACATTTTTGTAAGATTTGGTGACACTCTTTATAGGCAAGTTATTGGAATTCCTATGGGTACTTATTGTGCGCCTCTTGTTGCAGATTTCTTTTTATGCACATACGAAAAGGAATTCATGCAAAATCTGCAAAAACTCAAGAAATTTGACCACTTGAAATATTCAACGGCACCTCCAGATATCTTGATGATATTTTGAATGTTGATAACCCACATTTTGACCATAACAAAAATCAAATTTATCCACCAGAGTTAACATTGAATAAAGCAAACACAGATGATAAAGCTACATTATTTTTTATCTTGATATCAAAATCAATAACGGAGAAATTCAGACAAAGATATACGACAAAAGAGACAGCTAATTTTCCTTGGCTTGATGGCGATGTTCCAAGGTTGCCATCCTACGACTTTTACATATCTCAGCTCATCAGATACGCTAGAGCTTGCTCCAACGTTTCGGACTTCTATGACAAAAATAGACAAATGACAAAGAAACTTATCAATCAAGGATTTAGATACCACAGACTTGTAAAATCTTTTTGGAAATTTTACAATAATTATTCTGAACTTCTTTCAAAATTTGGGAAAGCTACAGTATCAGAGTATGTATCATTGAGAATTGCATTACCTTCATTTTACGGTGACTTAGTAAACAAAATCGGAAAAATCAAAGGCAGATCGTACTTCAACCACAAATGAAAGAAAATTGTCGGTCGCCTGCTTTACCGGGGATATGATCCAAACGTCATCAAAAGAACACTAGGCATGGTACTGGACCAATCTACAGTTTTGTATCAGTGTCCTTCCTAACGTTGCACACTGGCCAACAGTTACGACAAGACTCCATGACGGACATTGTTCTCGTCAGAGAAGACTGGGTCCCGATTCTCTGTCCTATCTGAAAGTTCGTCAGACTTCTTGGGTGATTGATATTGAGCCCGCTTCAGCCAGCAGATCACAGACTGTTACATGCATGCCATAGAATTTTTTAAATCCTTTTACATAGAATTTGTGTTACAGAAGGCCGCTGCGTTTAACTGTCTTGTTTGTGACGTCACCTTATTGTGGGATGTTTTATGTTTAAACTACTATTGTCCGTCTATGGAGACCTATGTGTATCCGGATAAGTTGAAGGGTTGTGCGCACGTAATCCGAATAACCACACCATTTGCTTATAGCAGATGACCGTCCAAAGTCGGCGCCGGGTGCACATTGGTCCCCTTCCTTTTAGGTGTTGTCATTAATGTTTGATGTTTTGTACGTCTTTTTCGAATGTTTTGTATGATGTTCTAGTGATTTTTTTCGTGTATTTTTTGTGGTTTGTAGTTTTGTCTGATGTCATTTACATATCACTCTCTTGTAGGTTTGTTTCGCTGGGAGGGTGCAAGGTGCAAGGTGGTTATGCTGGAGATCACCTCGTTTTATTGTGCTTGATATTTTTAAAAAACCCATTCTCTGTTACCACCAAAATTCTGGCGTCAAGCCATGTCATGGATTTTCATGATTTTCTGCATATTGGGTACATATAATGTACTGATTGCAAAAATTTAATGTTTTTGGTCAGTTCCTGTTGCCATGGCAATGGGAGCCACTTTAGATACTCTGGAGTAACCTGCGTTTAGATACTTTGTTGCAATGGATACCATTTCATTTTCGTACCTTTTGTGCTTCTTTACCTCCTTTCTTACAAAATGCACTCAGTTTTATGATACATATTACAGGACGCTTATAGTGTCCAGCCAAAATAATTAAATTCAAGTCAAAAATGAAGGCAAACTTAGGGGTCATTTTTATGATTTTTACCGTTTTCAGTGTCAATTATCACTAAATGTAGACCTCTGATTATGAAATGCAATGTCCCTTAACAATATAATGAAAGAAAATCGAAGCTGGGATCTGTGAGTTCTTCAACTAAAATTTGACGTCGAAGCCGTTGCTATGGCAACTTTAAGCGTTAATGCTTGAATATAATACCTTTTAAAACTCCTAATCGATCTATACTACTTATGACTGTGAAAATATACATATGAAATGATAAGAATCTTCATTGAATATTATAACCTTGAATATTTCCAAGGTCATTGACTTGAAGTTCAAGGTCATTTCTTAACTTAAAATAAAAAAAATCGACAATTGTGTTATTTTTCTGATTTTTTTTTTTTGTCATAAATTTGTATCTTTTTTTTTTTAATTTTTCGATTATATATTTTGAAAGATGATGGATTAAAAAAAAGAAATTCCCTGATTTCATTGACTTTTTACTTTCATGTATGATCTTTTTGTTCAGGCGAAAAAAAACTAAGAATTTTAAATTTAATGCTTTCTTTTGCTAACATTAACACTTCAATTTTAGAAGATTAAAGAGACGATTAAACTCTTTAAGTTATCCTAAGAAGTATTCATCATATCCATTATTTTTTTGCATATACCGGTATCCACTTGATTTGTGCCGAAAGGCTCATTCTAATTTTGATACCTTTTTTCTACAAGCACAGATTTTAAAAAATCACAATTTTGGTCAATTCTGCTCATTGACAATTACAATCCCATTACCTTGAAAATCAACGTATGACCATGAACAAGTATCAAAGTCGTCTTTACTTTGATAAGTCTCCAGTAGATATGAACGAGTTTTTGTTTTAATATCATAAATGGACCGTTTGAAATAGACCCATAAACTACCCATTATAGCAAAACGTTGTATCAAATGTTGCCATGGTAACCGTATTAAATGCAGTTTCCAGTGAAAAATATACAAGATCCCAACCAACGTTTCACTTTTCTTGTAATTAAGATACAATATAAATTGAATATATAAAAGAAAAACTCCTACAACTTCTGCTTTTATGAAACTTTACACCGTAAATATATACACAAAAAACAAGCAAAATGGGGGCTCTCCAAGCAGAAAATTGAAGGTTTTAAAACCTTATATAGGCACTCCCTTTGACCCCTAATACAAGAGGCATAGCGATAAAGTGTGAAAATACTTTCAGACATTCACAACAAAGAGGATTGAAAGAAAAAAAATTTGTTCATTGCAACTGCTTAATGTACCTGTTTCCATGGCAACGAAGTTTACATACACGCTAAGTCTTGCGAAATTTCCAAACGCCTCAAACTTAAGAGATGATTACTCCTACAATTTTTTTAATATAATTTTCATCTTAGCACTCCATATTGAACTTCCAAACTTAAAATTACTAGAATCTATGACATGCCGTGCCAACGTGTCATTGAAATGTTTAGGTTCTTACGGATAATTGCTCTAAATTCATTTTATGTTGTCATCGATATATCTGTGAAACAATGACTTTTAAAAAATGTATGATTGCAAAAATGTCTGTAGTTAAGAGCATGTCAAATGATATGAATTTCCCTGGGATGAAACTATTTACAGGATCGTGTTTTCACTTTGGTTGGAAATGCTCATGACGTCACAATGCATAATATCAAAAGAAATATGCTGCGATGACGGTTCTAACCCGCAAAGTGAACCCGCGGTGACCTGAATTTTTACGTTACATTTTTATCTAGACAAACGCGATTTCAGAAAACAAGAATGAAACAACTGTGTTACATATATACTAGTCAAAATTTCTAACTTACATTTTTCCAGTTACTTCAATATCACAATAAGTAGAAATCAATTGATTAATATCTATATTTATAATAACAAAGAAAGATTTTTAAAGTGTAAATGAATAAATGATCATCCTGCGACGTGTATCTTCAAATTCCACAGCATTTTAGCAAAGAATCATCCGCTTCCGGTTTGTAAGAAAACTTTGTCTCTTGACTGAAAAAGGCTACAATAGAAAAGTTCTTACGGTTATCATGCGATTTGTTTTTCGGATTTTGAAATATCGGCGATTGAAACTGTTATTTCGTCGTGATATGCTTACAAATTTTCTGATGCGTTGCGAGTCAATAACACTTCCGGTATCATTGATATACCGGGTAAGAATTTTTGTGTTAAAACATTTCCTGCGAATGCGATATTTAATTTTTTCCTGTGCTATGCCACTTTTCTTGAAAAGTAAGCCCAGAAAAAGATGTTTGGTGAATGTAAGCTCATTTTACGCACCACTAACAAGAGTTATGAGCAAGCATCCATTTTATGGAAAATTCGTTAAGTTTTATTTGCTTATTATCGCCTTTGTAATTAATGCATTCCGTTTAATTTATGTTTTTCTGATCAAACTTGGTACAAACAATTCTTTAAAAGTGGTTTGATTTTAATTTTCCGACAAAATACGCGAAATTCATGAAAAGTGTTCAAAATTCAAATTTCGTCACGGTCTGTTTCCGTTGAAAGAAATTTCATTTTTCTTGATTTTAAAGTAAAGAATGAAATGTTGTATATCAAATCAAATTATCGTTAAAATAATTTGAATTCCACATTAACGAAAATCCATACGCGTAGAATGGTAAGTTAGAAATTTTGACAAGTATATATGTCTGAATTTGTGTTATGTTACGGGAATGCAACACACAACAAGTACATTTATCACATGAGATGTGCTAACTCCCATCACATTTCGACGATGATGTGTGTTGCATACCGTAACAAAATACACATTAAGACACTTACTATTCTCTATCTAAAGTACCTAAACAATCAACACAATTGATTTCTAGAGAAACGAAATACAATGTACATGACACTAATTGATATAGGCTATACTATAACTTATTTTCAGATAACCACAAGAACCGTTTCAAATCTCTTATTTATCATATTGTTTTATCACAGAGAAGTTTCTGAGAAGTATAGCGGCTGATATAGGCAAGGAATGGTACTTACTGTCAATTTGTCTAGGCCTCACACAAGCGGAGGTAGAACGGATACAATATGATGGTACATGTGATCCAGAAACAAAGATTGTTAAAGCACTACTGAAATGGAGATCAAAATCATTCCAACTCTCAGCTCGCGTACAGTTGGAGCATCTTATTAAAGAACTACTAGAAAATGGGAGGAAAGACCTCGTGGAGAAATATGGAAAATTTCTAGGTGAGAAATGTGCGACAAGTTACTTGTATTGTACATTACCTTTATTCTTATACACAGACATTTGAAAATATTAAAAGTATGTAATGACAAATATGGATAATGACCATATCCCTGTATACAGCACAAAATCGATAATTCAGAAAATCAGAAACCGAAGGCATACAAAATCAGGATAAAACAGGAACCAAAGCAAACAAACAAAAACCTCCACCACATGAAAAGAAGCGAACCCCTGATATTGTAATGAGACCAGGTGCCCAGGAAGAGTAAGCATCTCCTGCGTGCATGCAACACCCGCCGTACCTTTTTTGTACGCCATGCCCAACCTTTTTGTGTCATTTATTTGTCAGCATATTTAGTCGATAGACGCCTGATTTTCATTTGTTTTATTCATTATAAAACACATAATTGAAATTGATCCATGTATTATATGTATCATATGTTGTACTTGAATGAGCAATGGATACGTATCCCATACATTTTTAATTGCTCTCGATTACAAGCCAGCCAGTTCTTAACTTCTACTTATACTAGCCATTTCGAAAGTTACCGTATCAATACAGAACCAACTAAAAATAGATGAGGACTTACTTGTACCAAATACTCCGAATTACTGCATCTGATCATAAACGCATGAACTAGACTAAGTATCATTATTGCATTCCAGTTGAATTTTCAGAGCAATCAGATATATATTTGTGGTGTCTTTAGGAATGAATTTCAAGCAAATTGTTAAAATTTCAATGGGATCCTATTGTACAATATGTTCAGTCTATCAGACAATAGAATAATAATGAATCAAGTTCAGTTATTCCATTTTATAAAACATTTATTGTTCATATCATTTTTGATATCAGAATGAAGCTATCGTTAGTTTTTGCCCCCCCCCCCCCACTTCAGTTAAAAGAACTTGGTGTTTCAATCAATGTGGCAGATTGCAGGTGTCTCTTGTTGAGATTGCTTCTATGTTTCATCGCATTGGGGTTTTCGAGGTTTTGTGTGGTCAGTGCAGACGATCCCATTTCCTTAATAAACAATGATTACCCCCTTGAAATAAACATTTTACATAATGTGTAGTTAACATGGTAAGCATTAAAGATCATATAGGTAAAATAACAATCAGTACATTAGATCCTGAGTGATGAAAGATGAATATTGTAAATTTTGAACTAAAAGATGAATATTGTAATTTTCAAAGATGAATATTGTAAAATTCAACTAAAAGAAGAATATTGTAATCTAGAAGTGACGATATGGACGATAAAAAGAATCAAAAATTAAAAATACTAATGTCCGTGTTATGCATATTATAAGATGCACAAAAGATTGAGTGCAAAACATGTAAATATTCGATCATTAGAGTAAATTCATGAGAGATAAAAATAATCAATAATCAATATTCGAGTCTTATTTCTCAATGCTTTAGCAGAACCTTTCATTTGTTGCGTTTTTAAACCTCCGGGTGCATTTCAATGAGTCTGTATAATGTCCTCTATCCCATTTACACCATACGTGAATGAGCTTGAATTAGGGGTCACCATACTGATGTTTAACAAAAACTGACAGGGTATCGACGAATCCCCAGTCAGAAATTGAGTTTTACGAGTAAAACGAATATTTCTGACAGGGGATTCGCCGATATCCTGTCAGTTTTTGTAAAACATCAGTATGGCAACCCTATTCTAATGCTTTGGTCAGTAATGCGCTAGAAAACATCTGCTTTTGACGACTCCGCCATGGGAACGTATGACGTCATAGCAAAACTACAGTGAAACGTGAATCCCCTGGCAGTTTTTTTATCGCTCAACCAATCAAAATGTGTGTTGCGAACAGAGTGCATTAGAATTGCTTTTTTCTCTATTCATTGTCTTTTTTCTTGCTCGAGTGTTGAATCACGGACATGTACGTGACTATTCAACGCATTCATTATGATATATTGAATTAACTTCTTTCTTCAAACATACAAACTTTAATCGTTACTCTCCTTTTTACAGAATAGAAACATATTATTGATGACAACAGGAGTTTTTGTTTCTTTTTTTCAGACGAGTCTTTGTTGGAACAAATTTCAGTGGGAGACGAATCCAGAACTGGTAATTATCATTCAACTGTTTATGTCCCATAAAAGAAAAGCAATAATCTGGTAATTCAACAAGTCAATGTTTAAACCCCTAAATCATCAATACACAATGGCATGTTCAGATGTGCATTTGTTGAACTTTAATAATTATAAACTATAGAATTTAATATGTATGTGTAATCATTGTAAGCTTGGAGGGTTCGATACAGAATGTATCTACCTGCCCTCCCTCAATACATATGTTCTTAAAGTAGCAAGATGTTATAATTTGTGCATGTATATTTTGTGACTACGACCTTCTGTGCATGCCAAAATGTTTAATTAGTAATTCTAAGCTAGGTTTCATTAGTGATTACATGATTATTGATTACATGATTATTGATTACATGATTATTACATGATTATTGATTACATGATTATTGATTACATGTACACTGTACATGTAGCTGTTTATGTCTTTCATATACGCACTGTAAACTTGGACATTTTGGGTATGTTTCGCGTGTTTTGCATTTTCGCGAATCAATGGATTTCGCGAGAGTTTCCCCACGCTAAAATAATCCTGCTGCGTTCTTACAATGGAAGATATATTAATATCGCGAATAATATTAGTTATTAGGTTTGTTACTGACCTTACACGGAAATCTGTCGGGTTGATAAAGCCCATAGAAGGCGAGGCGCTTGCGCCGAGCCTTCTATGGGCTTTATCAACCCGACAGATTTCCGTGTAAGGTCAGTAACAAACCTAATAACTGATTTGTTTTGTCGAGGACCATTTTGACATGGTGATTCCTACTGTCCTCCTGCTTTACCAAGCAATAGTGCTGTAAAGTTTTACCCAGTTTTGCTAATTGTCGGCCATTGCCTTACAAATTTTTGAAACTGACTTTCCACAAGAATTTGTCGGGCAGTCACATGACTAAATTCAAGCATTCCCATTGGGTCAAACTAGTCCGAGGCAAAACAATAAACTGATATACCCCCAGCGAAAATAACCACGTAAAGAGTGTTCCATATCTAACTATACAGATTTGGATATCCATATTTATGTGACGTTGACATATACCCAACAACAAAAAAAGAAACGCACATCATATTATATAGTGATTGTTTTCAATTGATCATAAATATTCAGTTAGACAATTGATTATCGTTTTCTTTTTCCAGCACTCGAGTTACCGAAGACTTAACATATTTCGATCTTTTTTTTTTCGCAACATATCACAATGACAATGCCGAATTAAGCATGTTGTTTCTAGCTCCTGGTGCGTGGTTGATTTGGTATCCTTCTGAAATTTTGCTGTTTGATCACCTTCAGCACATTTTCAGGAAAATTGTAGATGAATATTGGTTTCTCTATTCAAATCTTGTCAAAATATGCCAATAAATCTGAAAATTAATGTTTTAGTGGAAGTTTTCGTATATTTGGGTATGTTATACAATAAAGGATATCATTATTCTGCAATATTGACCCCACAGGAACACTTATTTTGTCTCCAGCCATTCGTTTTTATCTATTGCAGATTTACGTTCAAATTGCAATGAAGTAATCAAATGAAATTCCAGAAAAGCGTAAAACTAACGTCCAAAACCATTGAAAATGCAAGTAAAAGACGACTTGTCAAGATCGAGGTATTTTTTCTGAAAATTGTGCTTGCGGGAAAAGGTCAGATACTAACTATGTTTGAGTATTTTTGTGCTTTGCGACATATTTAAGAGCGAAAAAAATATCAAACCACGGACGTCATTTTCAAAAAAGTTGATGTTTCAGATGTTTTTATCAAATTTAGATTTTCTGTTTGATGACGTCATTTGAAAAAATCAAATGAGTTTAAATACATGGAAAATTGTTTATGCTAATTAAGAAACGAATGGCAATGTCTTATAGACCAATTTGGATAGGTTCAACAGCTTAAATCCTTTCTAAAACGTGAACGGAATTCTTAAAAGCCATATTGTGACATTACGTTTTGAACCAAGTGTCTTTATCATGGCGCTGTATCTGATCATGACGACGGATTCGTTTGGCTTTTGTCAGAATAAGTCGCTCGTATACTTACAATTCATGATGGAAGGAATAGAATACCTATACAATTACATCATACAATTTATAGAATGAAGATTAAGTGGTGCGTTTCTTTTCTTCTTTTTTTTTTGTCAGGTATATTTCTATATACAAGTCTTACGAAAAAAAATCTTTGAGTACTGCATCTCTGTCTGTAGATTTTGTTTTTCCAAAGTATGCTTTGAATTTATATTTCAACAGACGATGAAACAACAAACAACATGCTCTGGAAACATCTCTTTCTCCTTAATGAAGAAGAGACTCAACGGGTACCAGTGTCACCGCTTCAAAAGTCAGGCAGCCTTCCTATTGATGAAATTTATGCTCCAGTATATATCAAAGAAGACATGGAATACAAAAGTAAGGGCAGAAATATAGGAAGAATATTCAACCTTGAGAAAAAAAGCATTCATGTTAAACATCCAAATGATGTTTTCTATATCAACAGAGCTAAAGATGAAAGGGCAAGGAATATATTTTTATTGGGAGACGCTGGTCATGGAAAAACTGTGTTCTGTCGGAAGCTTCTGAAACATTGGTGCCAAGGACATAAAAAGAGAAGAACTATCGAACCATTGAATGATTGGGAAGGAATTCTTTGCGAGTTTGATTATTTGTTCCAAGTGAAGTTACGGCATGTGGACGAGTGTCGGACATCTTTGATCGATATGATTTGTCATGATGTATTTGAACGTCATCCTGGTTGTCATGACGCAATACGGGACGTTCTGTCCAGTGGTTTGAAGAAATGTTTGGTTGTCGTAGACGGCCTAGATGAATGGAAAATTTCAAATAATGCGAAGGCCAAGCTTAAATCTGAAGGGCTACCAAATCTTGATGGAATGGGAAATAGTACAATTCTTTGGACATCCCGACCATGGACATTTGATGAACTGATTGAGACAATCGGCAGCACTGACAGAGTTCTGGAAATTCATGGGCTTGATCATTCAGGCATTGACATAATTGTCGATAATATACTTACGAATTTCTACGAATTTCAGGTGGACTCAATTGAATACAAAACAGAGAAGACTGAAATCAATGAAAAATTAAAAGACCAAACATTAAAGGATCTCATGAAAATTCCTTTGATTGCCGTTGCATGCGTTCAGATTTGGCAGGAAGATAAAAAGTTTGGGAACAGTAAAACAAACTTTTACATAGCCTTGATAGATTTACTGATTTCCAGAGCACTGAAAAAGAAAGATATAACAGAATCTGACTTCGAACAGCTTGAACAATCTTCAAGAGGGAACGATCTGATTTCCCGTATTTTTGTCGAAAATGAATATGCGCAAGATTTTTTTCCTGTTCTAGAAAAGCTAGGTGAAATTGCGTTCAATGACCTTGTGTCAAAAGAAAAGCATCTTGTTTTCAAGAAAAGATATCTCCAAAAATGTTTAGGAAAACTCCATCTCGATTTGGCACTGAGGGTTGGTGTACTTTCTCAATGCGAGGCGCCAAGTAATTTCAATGAGGAGAAAGTAAGCGTTTGTTTTTTCCACAAATCGCTGCAGGAATTTCTTGCTGCTATGCATGTTACTACTGGAAAAATGTCATGTGATTCATTCTGTACTTATTTAAACGATTTTCAAGTTTGCTTTGAGTTAGAGAATGTGTTAATTTTCATATCGGGTTTGAACTCTTCAAATGGACATCTGATTTTACAACACATCGCATCACTTGGAGACTCTGACTCAGAGGTCATTGCCTACAGAGAAACGTGCCATGGACGCTTTAGGCATAAAATGAAGTTGCTCTACAATTTACAATTGAACTGTTACAGGGAGTTGGAACAGGGACTGAAAACAAGAAAAACGATAGGTTTAGTTAAGTCTGAAAATGTTATAAGCGATGTTTATTTAGACAAAAATAGTGATGAAACTACCGTGCAGAATACTCTAAATATTCTCTTACGCCACCATAGTAGCTTTAAATCCCTGACTTTGCTAAGTGTATCAAACAGAGGCGACAATGGAATTAACAGCAAAGTGCTCTCTGAAATACTCGATAACATAAAATCTCTTCAGGGTTTATTCATCAGCTTCTTAAACTCAGATGAGATCCTTTACAGATTAGGAAACATATTCAACTCGTTGACAACCTTGGCACTATTCCAGCTTACAGTCACTTGGGATGTTATATTGCACTTACCGACAGCACTAAGCGAAAACAAGGTACTGAAAAATCTTGGTCTTTGGGGGATTCAGGTAACAGATAATAGAGGTAAAGTAGACGAACGGTACCCAGCACCTTTAAGTGGCGTGATTCAAATTCTACCATTTATACCAATGCTGACCTCATTATGCATTAGAGTAGACATGCAGGAGGACAAATTGTTGCTCATGGAAGTTTCGCATAAACTTTCGTATTTACAAGAATTTCACTACTTTGGTTCATTGCACAGTGAAGATCATGTTATTGCGAACGTATATTATGACGCACTCATCGCAAGTTCAGCATTGAATAACTGTCCAATGTTACGGACCTTTCTCATTTATGACTGTTGCATTGGTGATGGTGAAATGTGTCTCCAGTCGATTCCTTCAACAAGAAATGTCGAAAAAATAGGCTTCGTAAGGGTCAGCATGTCAGAGGAATGCTGGGTTAACTTTATACTGTCACTAATGGAAGTAAAGTTTGAAATCAATGTTGAACTATATGAATCAGACATTAGTGAAGAATGTCAATCGATGCTTTGTTCACTACCGTATTTTGAAATAATAACATCCGATATTAATGCAGATGGCAAATTAAGAATTGAATTCAAAAAATTACCAATCCAGTTATAGAATTGGGATGCACCTATTTCCAGGAAGATTTCATCAATAAAGCCACGATATAACATTTGTTGCAACCTGATGGCTTTGGAGATCTTCTCCTTTGCTTTAGACACATACGACATAAGTGAATGTATTACAAAGTTTACCTTTCTTATGTAGTAAAGACAATTACCAGCGTCTGAGCGTTTCGAGTATTTATCTTTGGCGACAAGTAAATTCAACAATATATTTGAAAATTCGAATGTTTTTCATTCTAACTTTTATGAAAATGAACGAGATTGGAATCTCCTCACTACTTCTCTATTGTATTATGATTATATGATTCATTTGATTAAGCTAAAGCATGTTCCTTGCGATTATTTGAATCTGCTCGCTGCTGGTGGATTAGTTGTTTGGCGCCAACCTTAGTTATTTTTCATTCAAATCATTTTGGCTATGGGTGTCACTGGTGTAGATTCTTTGTCCGATACTAATGGGTTCTATCATGATCTACCCGGCCGGGTTAGCGCAGTGGTAGCGCGCTCGCTTCTCACGTCTAAGGTCCCGGGATCGATTCTCAGATTCGGCAAAGGGTCTTATGTTGAAGGGTAGGTGGTCCCCCACCCAGGCCTCTGCAGGGGTTTTTATCCGGGTACTCCGGTTTCCTCCTGCTCCTTGGACCCCCTCACGCCAACAGCTGAACCAACGTGAGACATTTATATAAGCTGTGTACCTTGTTTGTTAAACGTTGTAAAATAAATAAAGTTTAAATTTTTATCATGATCTACTGAGACATAAATATTTAAACGAGTGACGGAAAGTTCGAGTGTAAAGTTTTATGTCTCACTCAGTAGAAAGTGAAAGAATCTATTTCTTCCTCCATGAAACATATTTGCTCTTTTTTGGATATTGCTCTATTTTGCTCAATGAATCATTGTAGTCTTCCTTTATTTTAACTTAACTCTCAGGTGCCTTATTTCGCTTAGTTTCGTTACTCATTTCACATGTTCAACAGATAAACGAGTAGCTCGTGGATACCTAATATTGGTTTAATATAATGATTGTCTTTGATAGTTCCTCTAAGGGTTTGCCCAAACCGAGATAAGGATGAATTTCTTATTGAATGTAGCCATCTCTTTTATTACATTTTATCCCTCTTTTTTAAAACCAAAAATGACTCAGTTTTTTTTTCTGGAGCCCAGCCTTTTAGCTGACATGGGAAACACGCCAGTGATTTCACCAATAAATTACATATTTGATCTGCATTATGTCTGGTCCATGTTGCCAATTTACCTGTTCTTAAATGATGCTATTCAATATGAAGACGTTTACATTCATACATTTAAGGAGGTGCAGGACAGCCAGCCTTAAATTTGATCCTATCATTTAATTTTCCTAAAAATTATAAATGTTAGTAATTGAAACATACTTGTTCTACATGCAAAGTTTCATCAATTTTTTACCGTTGGTTTTGAAGCTACGAACGTACATATATACCCATTGAAATGGGCCATAAACGTGACGTTAAAATTAACACTTTAGGTAATGAACAACCAGTTACATATCTTCTGTAGAGGCAGAGTATTAACAAGTTCTGTATTTTTCATTTAGATATGATGTGGGCAATCGGATATGTATAGAATTATAAATGATCACGAAGACTTTTTAAAGAAAATGTCGAAAAGAGATAAATTTATGTCTATTTTCAAAAAGTCTTTGAGTTGCTTATTTTTATTAATTTATTATCTGAAACCCTATCATTTATTTTCCGTAAAAACTTGATATTATCTTCTTCATATGTCAAGTGAAACACCGATAAATTCTTATTGAAAATTGACCATCAGTTTTTAAGTTATAGTGATTTTGTTACCCCCTCCTCTTTATTTCTACGTTACCTAATGCGGACGTTATTGCGAAAAACGCGCCAATGTCGCCGTTTCTATTGTGACGTCATAATTGATCCAGAGCTTTCCGATGGGGTTCTTTCAGATACTGTTCTGGACCCCCTTCAGACAATTCCAGCATGATAGTATTTATCATTGCGAATTTCATTGCATTCATTTTACGGTGACCTAATAAGCAATATCAGAAGAATCAAAGGCAGATCAAACTTCAACCACAAATCTAAGAAAATAGTCGGTCACCAGCTTTACCAAGGATAGGACCATTAAGTCATTAGAAAAAACACTGGGCATGGTACAGGACAAATCTACAGTTTTGTACCAGTGTCTTTTCAAACTTTGCACAATTTCGCTAATCGTGACGTCGGGACTCTATGACGGCTCTTGTTCAAATATTGTCAGAGACGACTGGGTCCTGATACTCTGTCCTATCTGAAAATTAGTCAAACTTTGAACTCGCTTCAGCAAGAAGAGCAAGCTAGAGGTGGGACCAGGTGCCCGGGAGGAGTAAGCATCTTTGTTGACCAGCCACACCCGCCATCGATGTTTAAGCACGAAAATGAAAACAATTTATGAAATTAGTGCACTATCTGACGTTATGTCTATATAGAAAGTGCTATGGTGACAATGTTAGGGAAATTTATTCAAAACACTTACTGTCAAACACCTCGCGGGGAACTTTTTTAACGAGCTCCACACGGCATAGGGCATAAGTGTGTCACAAATGAGTTAAAGAAGATCCTGACGATAATCTCATTAGCGCTCACAATAGAGCACAAAATTAAGTAACGACGGACCCCCTATTAAATATTATTTGTGATCTTACATTAAAATTGAAGGTGTCATCTTATTTCACTCTTTTGTGTCACATTGATGCCCTTTGTCGTGTGGGGCTCGTAAAAAAGTGTTTTGAATATTTTCCCTGAAATGGTCGCCATAGCACTTTCTATATCGACATAACCTCAAACAGTGCATGTATTTCCGATATTATTTTCATTTTCGTGGGTGAACATCGACGACGGGTGAGGCTAGCCAAAGAGGGGATGCTTACTCCTCTCGGGCACCTGGGCCCAAATCTAGCTTGCTAGGGGTCCGTCGATGCTCAATTTTGTGCTCTATTGTGATTGCTGTTGAGGTTATCTTCAGGATCTTCTTTAACTTACAATGAGAAGCTTTATGTTTATATAGCAATTGTGTGTCTATGGAGACCTCATTGGGAGGAATGTGCACACGTAATCCAGATAACCATACCATTTGCTAGTAGTAGATGACCGTCCAAAGTCAGCAACAAATTGGCTTCCTTCCGCTTATATGTTGTCATTAATGTTGAAAGTATCCGAACGTATGCTTCGATTGTCTTGTATGATGTTCTTGTGTATACTGTTGTGTCTTTTTCGGTTTCTAGTTTTGTCTGATGTCATTTATGTGTCACTTCCAATTGGTGAGAACAAGATGGTCATGTTGGGATCTTTCCCTTTTCTATGTGCACGCGTGATAATGACGAGATTGTGTATATATTGGAGCTTTGCTGATAAATGAGATGACTTCTAGCAACAGACAAAATATCGTATCAGAACTAGTCACGGACATAAAATGTTAAAAATCAACTATTTACCATATTTTTAATCACTTTTACGAAGCAAAATTTTAAGGAAATTAATTTGCATAAATGAACCATTTGATGTACCTTTGTACGATTTAAAATACTTTTAGTCATGTCAGATGTATTTTTGCTTTCAAAAATTATCAGAATGATCTACTAGTACTCCCACGCCGACCTAAACTCCGTCGTAACCACAGCAGATATTGCCTCCAAACTAGTCCAGATGTAAAAAGGAATGCTGTCTGGATTTCCCATTGATATTAAATACTCGATCAATTGTTCAGCATTGTTTCAATTATCGATAAAAATATTTTTTTTTTACAAAATTATTGTTAAACAACGGACGCTCATAGAGTCGCATCACCAGTGTTTTCCTATCCACGGACGGTGATAACGGCAGAATTTTCGCTGGATAGCATTACAAAAATCTAATGTAAGTACATGTCAGTGAATTAGCTATCTAAAGCCAGTATAAGTAAATTTGTTTTGTAACTCTAAAAAAATTACAAATATTAACAACTGTCAACATCAATTAGAGCATCTTCTGTTGATAAAGATATATAATAGATCATGCTTTTGCTATCGATAACATATCGTCTGAAATATTGAATTATGGTAGAAACATGCATTTGATATTTGTTTATAAAAATTACGGGTTTTGAAATTTTTTACAGCATTGTTCAGAAATGGGGGGGGAGTTATCACAAATAACATCAGTTGAATGTATGTACAATGCATCTATAAATGCTTTAAAATGAGAATTTCATCATACTCAATGAGGAAGGGTTCTAACTCTATGCCTTCTTGAAGAAAATTTCAAATCGAAGAAGTAACTGTTTATAAGGAAAGCCCCGTCAGGAAAAAAGGATAATATGTTCAAACTTGTCATTCAAACTGTTTTGCATAATGTGGACTTTCAGACAAATGTCTTCATTGTCATCTTAGGATTAAAGGTCAAGGTCATTCTCGGTCTTTCATGAAAGGTCAATGACACTCAGAGAATCAAACGTTTGGTTTTAAAATACACTTGACTGTCAGTTCTACAGATTCTGTCTTTATTTTGTTTAGTTTTTCCCCTAAGGGTTATCACACCATGGCCCTTTTGTTATTTTGCTTAATCATTTAGACCACTTCGGGAGCTCTTCGTGATTTTTTCCGAGTTTGACCGAAAGACGAAATATTTTTTTAACATTTATTTTATTTCAAATCGCTTTAAATTGAACTAGTAAAGGACATGGGGGGGGCGAACGCAAGTATTGTCTCTTACATATATTATATTCAATTCTACTTTTCCTTTTTCTTATGCAGATGAATATATCACTGACGAGGGTTTAGTACCCGAAACGTGCATGTCTGGTCCATACTGTAAATTTATCAGGTTTTAAATGATGCTATTGAATTTAAAGACGTTTAACATTTGAACTACTTGGTGAGTGTCACTGCTGGTGGACCAAGAGTCCCCGAGGGCACATGTAGCCAAGTTCGATCAACTTCGGTTGATCGTGTGTCTCTTCAACGCAATTGAAATTTCCTGTTACAAAATTTCTTGAACTTTCTTAAAGGTCACATGGCTGTATAAGCCAATCAAATTTGTAACACACCCCAGGTCACGAAAATTGACGTCAGAGCTACCACGTGTTTACTATGAAATGTTGACAATGACAAGCATTATAAACTTGAATTTGATATAAGTATAATCTTTGAGAATAGACGAAGACATTTCAGAAAATAATACATATGTGAAATCATTCTTTATATCAAATTTGATGCGATTCTGACCATGGGGGTCCTAAGAGGTAATCATGCACGCATGTACGTAAACAGAGGGTTGTGTACTTTATGTGTAATTATTTTTCGATTTATAAACACAAGGTATACTTTTTTTGTACTTAAAATAAAGAGTTAAGATCAGACTTCAAGACTAGATAGGTGAAAGTGTCCACAATTTTTTTATAAGAAAGGAATGTCACTTATAATTTGGTTGAAAACTGCACAAAATCTTATACAGCTGTCACACCTTAAAAGCGCATTGGAATGTATGTGTAAAATTTGTGCAGAACGAACGCTTGTGGTGTCAATATATCAAAATTTCGACTCAATTATAAATGTTTGATATTGTCTGGTCAATTTCAATCATAATTCATGTGTGACACACAACAAAGACTACGTGGAATTAAAAGAAAAGGGGGGAGGGGATGTCTTGAACCCCTTTCCCGCCATTTTCATTCCTCTAATTAATATGGAAAGTAATATATTTTATCGCCGTAATGATTCTATTTTTCTTGGTAACTACTCAAACAAAGAATTTTGTTGAAAATCAATTACAAAATAAGGCTGTAAACTCCGTTAAACGAATATATTGGGCATATCTTTAAGATAATGGACTCGCGCAGTTAAGGGGGTAGGGGTTATGTTTTGTGAATTACGAGCTGCTATTTGATTAGATGCATTATCTTATGAGCTGTGAGTCTTGTATATATGTTTTAAAGATAAAACAAACCAAAATTTATGAAAAAAATTTAAACACTTTTTTTTCTCAATTTTTAATTGCATTTTTCTATGTTTTCTAACTTTTACTTACGGACACCTGAATTATGCTCATATAATTTTCAAATATAAACAAACAGCATTGATAATGATTAATCTAGTAATTAGAAAGTTAAATGAAGATCATGTGACATAGTTGATGCAAATTTGTGTTTCTAAAAACGAATAAATGAGGAAAATTAAAAGCAAGGAAAATTGTGTATTTCGCCAGCTTTTTCACAATAGGGTTACCTCTGATAGCACCGTATTTCATGGAGACGGATGAACATATTTTGTTGAAACTTGGAACATGACAAAGGTAGGTATTGATGTATATAATAATATTATGAATTTGATTCAGATGTGAAAAGGTGAGCATCTTAAGGTCACATGGCTGTATAAGCCAATCAAATTTGTAACACACCCCAGGTCACGAAAATTGACGTCAGAGCTACCACGTGTTTACTATGAAATGTTGACAATGACAAGCATTATAAACTTGAATTTGATATAAGTATAATCTTTGAGAATAGACGAAGACATTTCAGAAAATAATACATATGTGAAATCATTCTTTATATCAAATTTGATGCGATTCTGACCATGGGGGTCCTAAGAGGTAATCATGCACGCATGTACGTAAACAGAGGGTTGTGTACTTTATGTGTAATTATTTTTCGATTTATAAACACAAGGTATACTTTTTTTGTACTTAAAATAAAGAGTTAAGATCAGACTTCAAGACTAGATAGGTGAAAGTGTCCACAATTTTTTTATAAGAAAGGAATGTCACTTATAATTTGGTTGAAAACTGCACAAAATCTTATACAGCTGTCACACCTTAAACGTGGGTCCTGTAGCATCATATCCCACCCATTCTCCTACGTCTTTTGGTACATTTTTGGACATAATAATTTTCATACTTTTTGGCCGTATCACATTGTTTAGACTGAGGATCACTAACGAGGATTAAGTATCCATACGTGCATGTCTGGTCCATGCTGTAAATTTATCAGGTTTTAAATGATGCTATTGAATTTAAAGACGTTTAACATTTGAATTACTTGGTGAGTGTCACTGCTGGTGGACCAAGAGTCCCCGAGGGCACATCTAGCCAAGTTCGATCAACTTCGATTGATCGTGTGTCTCTTCAACGCAACTGAAATTTCCTGTTACAAAATTTCTTGAACTTTCTAAATCGTGGATCCTGAAGCATCATATCCCACCCATTCTCCTACGTCTTTTGGTACATTTTTGGACATAATAATTTTCATACTTTTTGGCCGTATTACATTGTTTAGACTGAGGATCACTGACGAAGATTAAGTATCCATACGTGCATGTCTGGTCCATGCTGTAAATTTATCAGGTTTCAAATGATGCTATTGAATTAAAAGACGTTTAACATTTGAACTACTTGGTGAGTGTCACTGCTGGTGGACCAAGAGTCCCCGAGGGCACATGTAGCCAAGTTCGATCAACTTCGGTTGATCGTGTGTCTCTTCAACGCAATTGAAATTTCCTGTTACAAAATTTCTTGAACTTTCTAAAACGTGGGTCCTGTAGCATCATATCCCACCCATTCTGCTACGTCTTTTGGTACATTTATGGACATAATAATTTTCATACTGTTTGGCCGTATCACATTGTTTAGACTGAGGATCACTGACGAGGGTTTAGTACCCGAAACGTGCATGTCTGGTCCATGCTATAAATGTATCAGGTTTTAAATGATGTTATTGAATTTAAAGACGTTTAACATAGAAGAAAGTACCCATCAATTAGTTTTAAAGTCGACAAAAAGTAATTACCAAAAAAAAAAAACCAGAAATCACAAATAGCAAATGATACGACCCTTATAATTACTCTATTCTAGATTATACTGAAAATTATAAAAAAAAAAGTGCATTTCAGTGACGCAATCTGAAGAAAAACAAATGTGAAACATGAAACTTGTACCAACTATGCTGTATTAATAAACGGGGCATTTTTATACTGCCTGCATATATCTATTTTATGAGTACCTTGATCAAATTGTTCAAAGTCTAACCATAAACACAAACAGAAGTCAAATATAATTGTGTCGCCTGCGAAGTATAGCGACACTTAGGGATCACTTTCTCTGTTGTCCGTCTGTTCGTCTTTCTGTCACACTTTGGGTGTCACATCCATAACGTTTGATTAGTAAGTGATAGGGCTTCGATATTTCATGTGTTTCCAAACATACCATAATTTTTACCTGGTGACCTTGACCTAGATATTTGACCCACTTTTCACACAACCTTTGTCACACTTAGGATGGCATACTCCTTAATATTTGACTGTTAAGTGATAGGGCTTTGATACTTCACATGTGCATTCCTTGTATATAAAATACATTTTACACATACCATAATTTTTTTTTACCTAGTGACAATGATTGGCTATACCTTTAGAATGGTAAGTGATAGGGCTTTAATATTTCACATGTGCATTTCTTATGATGAATTCTTTCTTCTTTTTTTTACCAAGTGACCTTGATGTAGAAAATTCTGAAAATTTGAAATTGACCATATTCTTTGAATGGTAAGTACGAGGTCCAATATTTCACATGTGAATTCCATTTAACAAGATTTTCCTATTGATATAAATAATTTTGAACCAAGTGACCTTGTACTTGATTCATTTTGTAAAATTAAGCCGCTTTCCAGGAGACACAAGCATCCCTTAGATTGATATTTTTCCGTATGATTGCGACTAAAAACCGTATAATTTAGCCTGCATACTTTTCAAAATACAAATTATGTCAACCCATTTTGATCCATGAAGTAAATCTATCTGTTCATAAATCATGCTATTAAAATTGAAGACGTTTAACAATATGAATACGCTGAATTGTGGGTCTCCAAATCTAATGCGACAAAATTACGTATTGCAACATTTTGCACCAAAGCTAGTTTGGAAACTTGGACCAACATTTATATTATATGAAGAATCCATTTTGAGACATTCATCGTAAATGTATGACCAAAAACGAGATTAAAGGAGTATATAAGAGTCGATAACATTATCGAATAGAGTTACACATTTGTCAATATTGAAATATATGTTCTATAGTACCAATTTTATTGTACTAGACACGTTTTTCGGATATTGAATCCTTTTCAGTAGTACTTAATGTCATACAGCTTGAATTAAAGAGTAGCTGCGATGAGCATGTATATTTGTCTTTTTTCTTAAAGAATTCGGTTTAAGAAGAAGATTATCGAAAACCTGAAGTATCTAGGTCATTTCATTCTCGAGTCATAAGGACGTATTAGTGACTTTTCTACCTGGATATCTGCCCATTTCTGGATACCAAGATGCCGGCGAGCATTAGGCAGTTTTAGGCATCATTTAGTCGAATCGTTTAATGTGATCATGTAAGATATTGTTCATTATACACAATTTCCATAAAAAGGGGGTCGTAGCCTAAATTCCGAGAACAAGACATGTTATCTGAGTGAGAAATAATAAAGATCTTGTAAGATTTGAACTGAAAGAGCATCGTATTAGGCTCTTTCGCGAGGTCCCGCAAAATCTTACCAATACCTAAATTCAATCTTTTTTTCTCTCTCTCTTTTTTATCACCTATTTAATTATCCGCTGTTTTGTAAAACTTTACAAGAACAAATTTATATATCAGAAAAATATAAAATAATTTTAAAAATCTATTACATATCCATATCGCATCAAATAATTCAATGAACATTAACCAGTATACTTTCAGCACATTTTTCGCTGCGCCACCGGCTTTCATTTTCTAATTTATACATTTTTTTTTTCATGTATGTACTTCTTTTCTATGTTCTTTTATTTACGAATCAATTTAATAATGAATATATGTAATCAGACCATCCATTTTCTTTCTCCAATTTTTTTTTTCTCATAAAACTTTTAAAAGTCAAACAACTTGGGAAAATTGAAAAAGAAATATGGAATCCGCCCATATAGTACAAAATCTACAAATTGCTTATCAGTCAGAATACGATTATCGTCTTATTCGTTTCTATAAGAATGACAAAGTTTCACGAGTTTTTAAGAGATGAATAAAAATAAATATCGTATACTTCCAATTTTCTCTTTTTTACGCATTGCGTAAATGGCGCGCACCCAATTGCAGAAAAACTGAAAAGACGAAATTACCATTTATATTTCGAATGTGCCATTTCCATTGTAGGGTAACAGACAAATTGCGATATTGTGAAAATACGAAAATATCTCAAATGTGCGACCTGGGTTGATTCCCGCAAGTAAGTGTAATGTCGAAAACAATTTTCGTCGAATTTCATACATGCAAGCCTGTAGTAGATGTCTGATCATCATAACAATTATCATGTTCCTTTTCTTTATTTTCTTTCATTTTTTCTTAATCATGAATTTAGCTTGTAGATGTTGGATTTAAGCTTGTGACAATTAAAGTTTTGATTTCGAGGCCTGCCGTATATATTTGTTTAAAAAATTTACGAGAAGAAAAGAAATAAATTTCTGTATCATACAAGACAATAATGATACATACGAGTAATTATTATTCTGATATGAATGCAGAATGAAAAGTACGAATTATGTGCATGTAGGTATAAATGAATATGTGCATAAAAAGTCCACATGAAACACAAAGGCCTTATAACTCACAGAAACGTTCTAACTCTCAATGCAAAACCAATAACAAATAAAGTTGATTCAAATTTAATATGGATGTGATAACGCTTCACTTCGTCATGCCTAGCTAAGTGCTTTGTTATGCATAGTTTTGTAATTTCAATAAGTTTTAAACGCTACTTTAGATCTAAATGCAAAAGACAAAACTAAAATGCGCTGCTGAAATGGAATTTATGCGGCTGATGAAAAGCACTTTGGCTGGAATCATCACTGATTAGGATTTACCATCCGAAACATGTGTCTGGAGCATGGTTTAGAAGTTTTCTTCAAGAAGGTATAGAGTTGGAACACTACTATACTTCTCGTAAAATGTATTTTCACTTAATGATATGCAATATATACAAAATGTTTTTAGAGGCGCCCACTTGTTTTATTTTTTGAGTTAAGATTTGTGCATTTTATTTGCAAAGAGTGCGCGGCTCAAAATTCCTGTAAGGTCCATTCATTAGTATGCTTCAATAAAATGTATAATCTTATTAGCATTGAAGAGATGGTGCTAGAATGTTGATCTCGATGACACGTTTGGATGAAATGACACGATTTTGAAATAGCTTTATATATAATTTTAAATTGCTAAAGGGCCAAAAGAAAGCCTCTTTCAGGCGTCAGAACTGGAGAAGAGAAATAATTACACTTAAAACATCCAATCAAGGGGAACGCGTTAAATCATTCTTAGACTATTGTATTTTCATTATCTCCTCAGAAGGGAAATAAGGAATGAACTGAAAAATCCAATTTCATTTTAACATACATTATGATGAATTATCATTTGAAACTGTAGAATTTTCGCTAGTATCACATTTCGCGATTTTATTGTAAAATAGAGTATCTTTATATACGCGAATATATTTTTTCGTGATATCAAACTAACAAACAATATTTACATAGATTGTTCATTGTTGTATAATGTAACTATTTTGAATTTCTTAGTGAAGGTTTACTCCTATTTTATCTTTAAAAAACACTAAATTCACTCCTCTTTAG
Organism: Pinctada fucata; assembly: GCA_028142955.1. Classification (NCBI taxonomy): domain Eukaryota; kingdom Metazoa; phylum Mollusca; class Bivalvia; order Pterioida; family Pteriidae; genus Pinctada; species Pinctada fucata. Next base: position 55,537,359 of record AP027106.1, on the reverse strand, counting down.
ATTTAAAAGGGTTACGTTATGATTGGAACATCAGGGCAAAAGAAAACTGATATACAAATTCATGGTCTACCTTAAAAAACACAATTTTTGTGAGAATTTGTGTTGCAGTGTTGAGTAAATTTTTTAAAGTTGTTCTATGCCTTCTCCTTGTGAACTCCTCTATCTGTTACATTGTACTTTGGGGGAACATAACCAGAAATCTGTTCGAAATAATTATTCATGAGATATTAAGTCATACCAGATATTCATGAGTTTTGATAACGTCATAGCACTTACGACGATATGAATCATTGAAGGTCTCAGATTCTTTATTCACTTTATGCCATCAGGCACATCAGCATATTAACTATATGTACAATACATGATTGTATAAACATAATACAATATAAGCGCTTAATATATATTACATGAATGAGTAGGATATTATCAATAATACTTTTTAACCAAAAATTGCGGATGTTTTAAGTACAAATAGGAATCATATGGTATGAGTATTAAGTACATTCTATATCCGTAAAATAGCTGAGTCGGGAATCAAGATTAAAGATATATAATGCATATATGACAACAGAGAATATAGGACATATATTTATAAGTAACTATGATAGGTGATATAGCGCAGAGAGTGAATTTATTTGACAATTAACGATATTGTTATGTGCCACGTCTTTTTCTAGCTTTCGTTAGAAATTGACCTAATTTGTTTAATTCCTTTATGTTTTGAATGCTAAGAAGTTTAACTTATTTGAAAACGGAAGTTTTCTTGTAATAGTAAGATTTAATATAAGTTTTCCTCAGATCGTCACAGTACGGACATTCAAGGATAAAATGACATTCATCTTCCAAAGCGTTAAGACTGCACTTATCACATTTCCTGTCAGGTCTATTGATATTTTGATAACGACCACTTTCAATATTTTAATTATGAGCGGATAATCTGTATTTGGTAATGCATTTTTGACTTATACGATTTACATCTACATCTAATAGTGCCGTACATCATTCAAATATATTGATATGTCATTCCATTCTACCGTAGAATACCCTCATTCCTTTCCCTTTCCACCGAAGCTCACAAATCCCTGTTCCTATGAACGTCTGTTTATTTGAGTCATCTTTCTTGCATTCTCTGAAATTAAAGCCTTACTGCCGGTCATATTTAAAAAACATGAAATGACAGAAATTCATTTTTAGGCTAAAAAGTATGGTACTTTCGCCCTTTAAAGAAACACTGAGGTCGTAGTTTTCAATCAAGCCAGGAACCTCCAGGAATTAAAGCAGTATGTCAAAACATTCACCGACAGGTAAATTTCGGTATAAAGTCTATCAATAACTTTAGGATTTTTCAGAAAATACGCCAAAGTCTTGTTATGACTGTTTGAAGTTGGCATTTTGCGATCATTTTGCTTGAATAATCATTGGAAATATAGCAATTTGCGCTTGATTATTCATTTTACCAGGGAACCTCTAATTCTTTATGTATTGTAAGGTTTTTTGTGTCAAATGAAAGCTCTTTTATGAGCGTAACAGCTCTTCTTTAGGATTTTCGAAATTCAAGATAGGTACTTTAAAAACTAGATATTGGTTATTTAAGAAATAACAACTAGATAGCCGTGGTTTATTGTCCAGTAATTCCACGAGTCGCACGAACCAATCAAATTATCACCGAGCCGCGAAGCGACGAGTGAATGGGCGGACCTTTTCGCACTGGAAGTTTGTTGGAGATTTTACACCAGGCGAGTTCTATGGTACATATAGGGAGAAAATTTCAAGTCATATTAGAATTCTCCTTATATTATCCTCTTTTGCTCGGTCATAAGCTATCACTGATCCAATATGGCAAATACGCAAATTAGGAAAACGGTAATATTTCTGTCAATGAAGTATTTCTTGTATCTACATGATCTATGCAGAAGTAATAAAGATTTCCTTTCTCTTAAATGTTTTTACTGTACATAGTTAAATGAAATAAGATCCTGACGACAATCTCAACAGCACTCACAATGGAGCACTACTTTTCGCATCGACGGACCCTCAGCAAACTACTGTAAACGTAGAAATTTTCGCGTGGGGGTAATTTTAGAGTTTTTCGCGAATCAAGTGACTTCGCGAAAATTTTCCCCACGAGAAAATATCCCCGCTGTATTCTTACGACGGGAAAGACATTTTTATCGAGCGTAACGTCTTAATGGTATAATCGCGAAATCCCCCCCGCTTGAAAATAACCATGTCTACAGTCATGGGTGCTTGTGGACGTTGATAATCAGTCAATGAGTACTGAGATGGTCCCCGGTTCTTCTACATAATCATATATACAAGTTGAAGGAGGTCCAGGACAGCCAGACTTAAATTTGATCCTATCATTTAATTTTCCTAAAAATTATAAATGTTAATAATCGAAACATACTTTTTCTACATGCAAAGTTCCATCAATTTTTTACCGTTAGTTTTGAAGTTACGAACGTACATATATACCCATTGAAAGCCCTAAAGTGGGCCGTAAATGTGACGTTAAAATTAATACTTTTTAGGTAATGAAAAACAGTCACAAATCAACTGTAGAGGCAGAATATTAACAAGTTCAGTATTTTTTATATAGATATGATGTGGGCAATCGGATATGTATAGAACTATACATGATCACTAAGACTTTTAAAAGAAATTACCGAGAGGAGTAAATTTATGTCTATTTTCAAAACTTCTTCAAGTTGCTAATTTTTAATCATAAAGTCCGTTTATCTGAAACCCTATCATTTATTTTCCGTTAAAACTTGAAATCTTCTCCATATGTCAAGTGAACCACCGATGAATTTCTATTGAAATTTGACCGTCAGTTTTTTAAAAGTTATAGTGATTTTTTTACCCCCTCCCCCTTATTTCTACGTTACCTAATCTTGACGTTCATGAGAAAAACGCGTCAATTTCGCCGTTTCTATTGTGACGTCATAATTGATCCATAGCTTCCCGATGGGGTTCTTTCGGATACTGTTCTGGACCTTCTTAAAAACTCAATTAATCCTTGTCCCGCCTCGAATTTTCCCGCCCAGCAAGTTTCTTTAAAACGACTATCTTACGAGAACATTCTGGTTCAAATGTTTCTCATATTTATGACCGAAGTCTTACCAAAAGCAAGTTTACCTTTAACTCGATGGTGGCTCTCAGATTTCATCAACTTTACCGGATGCAAACAAAAAATGACGTCATACACTATTTTGAGGGGTGTTTCCCTATTTTAATAATATATTACACGAGGCGAATCTAGTGGTATAGTGACCAAAATCGTATACTGAAGCTTCCTTTCAAATATCAGGGAGCACAAAGAGTCTGATTTTCTGACTTAGACTCAAAATTCTAGTTTGACGATCGTTGGGAGAGATAAAAAAGAAACAAAATAAAGGGGGGGTTTACACGGCGGTTCTGTAATGTACTTTAATTCCCACAATAGACAATCTTGTATTTTTGAGTCGTCGATCAAATTATTATTGGAATATCAAAATACCACAATTTCTGCTGAAGTCCCAGGGAATAATTCTCAGACTTGTATTTTTTCAGATTTTCTTTTCAGGTATGTAAAAAGAAATTAGTTAAAGTCTTCTTTCAACCACCACCACCCCTACTTCCATATACATTGTAATCTTTTTGAAAATCAAACAGTTGCTCCTTTGTTATTAACTTCTTAAGATAAATAATGCGAGCAAATATTGAAATGTTCTCACATTCCATTCTCGCTGAGCACTTTAAAACGCACGCATGACTACCCTGCTTGTTTACATCCCATCCGTCAAAGTTAGAAATTAACGCGGGTGACGAGTAGTTTACCTTTTTGAAGTGTTTAGGGCATCTAGCGTAAAACGCCGGTGACCATCTCGGGATACATTGTTGATTGAAAGAGATTATCTGAATAAATCAAATATCTTTCTTCGAAGTATGTAACACTCATAAATCGGAAGAAAAGACGATATTCGGGAGTGACTTATTCTGTAGGATTTCATGGATATTTACATATCTTTACTACCTAAGATCTGTCATCATACCGGACTTGCTTATCTTTCACGACATGCGTAACGGCACAGCAGTAATGTAGTGATATGACATTTTTGTATTATTTCTATGATACTTATTTCATTTCTCAAATAAGAAATCTTGGGAGGGAATAAACGGGTATTAATAGCTCATTTCTTCAATCATTCGTTTGTTGTTTATTCGATAGATAAATAGATGACTTACAGGTAAATGACGAAAGCTTGATATAGATTTTTTTCTACCTTAGTAACGGACAAACTCGATGAAATGAGGATTTTTAAGTTATTAACGCCTATTCGATTCATGGAGTACCTAATCATGCCTTTTGTTGTATCAATGAAAAGAATAATATCTATCTATAATACCTTGTACTATACTACTGAAAAAATGTTTAACATTCTAGTTCCTTTCCTGATCTATAGTAGGTTAAAAATGCACTGCCAGTAATTTCGCGCAATTTAACATTAAAACTTATTCTAATTATGTTCCTAGATAACCGTCATACGACATTTACATTTCTATCTCATCCGGTACGCTGGAGCATTAACCAGACTAAGCGTTTTTGGATTTCTACACTTTATGTTAAAATCTTTGCTTTCACAAAGTAGTTCAGACTTTCTGGACATTTAACAAAAAAATTATTGTCAGCCTCTTTCGAAATTCGGGCCCATAGAAGCAACAGAGTATCTTACTATGGGTATTTCACAACCTGCCTTTTATGGTGATATTATGAACGAAATAAGAAGGATAAAAGGCAGACAGAATTAATATTACTCTCGAAATTGCGTCAGAATCATCAAATGCCTTTTATACCGTGGATATGATCTTTGTGGTACTAGACAAACAATTAGTTTGGTACTTGACCAATCTAAAGTCTTGTATCAACTGTACTGACTAATTGACTTTGACGAAATTACTCCATATCGAGCGCTGTATAAATGACATTTATTGCTAAATAAATTATTTTATGTACAAACTATTTTCATTACTTTATTATTCATACTTGAAATCCATTGTAAGGTATTTTCCTTTTCTGTGTTATGTTGAACACGTGTTATTGTTTACATCGGGCTGTTACATTAATTACTCTTACTTCACTCAGGCTGTTCTATGTATTGATTGTGATGTCACTATCATCAGCCAATGAGATTCATTCTTTTTTAGACTGTGCTTGCTATACACGCTGTTTATGTTTGGAAGAATTTTGATTTATATCATCTATAAGACAAAGCAGCACAGGAAAAACGATATACTATCTCTTTGAGGATTACCTCAGGACTCTGAAAATTCAGTGAAAGGTTTGTTTTCTCGATTGAAAACCACTATTATTCAATGTAATGTAGGGACACTCAGTGGAAAATTTCCACTACCCACGCTACGTAATCAGATCACGTGATCTTTGTTATTGTTTACAAAACTAAGAAGAAGCATGGCGGCCTGCACGGTGCAAAATGTTGCGATATTGGGACATTCGTATATAAGACGTTTAGGGGAGTTTATTCAGGACAATCCTGACTGTACTAACATGCGGCTAGACAGAGAGAGATTCAATATATGTATCCGAGGAGTAGGAGGCCTCCGCGTCCAGCAACTAGCAAATTCTCGTGAAATCCTGACATTCGATACCAAGCAAGACATTTGTTTTATACAGATCGGAGGAAATGATTTGTCAAACTCTAAAACGCCTGTACATACTATAGTTGAATGGATTATGTCATTCGCACAGTTCCTTATACAAGGAAAAGAAGCGAAGTCAGTTCTCATTGGTCAGTTGTTAAGACGCCATCCCTGGAAAGTTGGAAGATCATACAACGAAAGGGTTATTCAGACAAATAAACTCCTACACAGGGCATGCACACAGAGAGATGACAACATACAGTTTTGGCATCATCGAGGTTTTTGGGACCCAGAGTTGTCTTTCCTCGGAAGAGATGGAGTACACATCAGATATTCCAAGCATGACCAGAAATACATGAGAAAATACATGCAAAGCATAAGAAGTGCAGTCCTCCATGCTTCGAACAAAATTTCTCCCAGCAATGGCAAATTAAACCAGATGAGTATGATTGATGTTTAAAATTTCTATGAGTTCATCCACAAAATGATACAAATGACATTTCTAATTCAACTTTAATAAGTATGTAAATGAAAAAGAAAATGCAAATTAAAGGAATATTGTACATGAGGAAATTGAAATGTCAATGTAAACGAATTATCATTTCTGCCATTGAGGCAAACAGTCAATATTAATTTCTTTACAAACATGTACACATGCAATGAAATGAAAAGCTATTGATACATGCACACATGAGTCTGCAAATTATGAACCAAAAAAAAAAAAAAAAAAATTCCAGTTGGTACACTAACGTTGTACAGTATGCTAGACTTAGTATACATATAGTGTACTTTCCTTGATATATTAATTTAGATTTTAATTTCTACTGAAAGGGCATTCAATTATTGCTCATTTTTACGACTTCACTTTGTCAGATACTGTACATGCTGAAATGATCAGCAGTTTTCATCACATGTACATACTGAAATGATATGCAGTAGTACATATATTTATCAGTATTATGATCTATTCATTTACTATTTATACTGAAATGATCAGTATCTATATGTATGCTGAATGATCAGCAAATACATATATGCAGAACTAAATCAACAATGTCTATTTAATGTCTATTTACTGATATGATCAGTAATTAATAGATTAATTTGCCAATTCTATTTTGATCAATATTATCAGTATTTCATACAGTGTAATATATTGTTATGCCTACTATGATTTACCTCTAAAAGTCAAATGATAATTGGCAATATCTAGTGTTGAACAGTATAACGTATATTTTTTACTTACATAAGTTATTTATGAAATAATTATGTAATAACTGCACTTTTCAGATGCCCCCCAGAAAAAGGAAAGCACCCCCTCCACAAACAGAGACTCAGGGCCAGGGACCCACAACAACCAGGAAAACAAAACCCAATGGACCCAATATTGATTACGACAAGCTGGCAGCAGCTATCATCCGCCAGCAAAATGCCGATAAAACTAATGAAGAAACAGTTGTGACAAATTCAGATGCAAATGTACCCGTGCATCCTGCCGTGGACACTATAAACACGCAAACTTCAATTCCTTTGGCAACTACTCAAGATTCCAACAGCACATCTACGTCAAACGAAAACTTCACATCATTTCTCAATTCAATTTTTGCGGGTGAGTCAGTGGCTTTAGCTGGTAATAACAATGTTGTAAAGCCTCTTTCTATTGATAAGGGCATACCTTTAGGAGCTCATGTATCCATGAAATTAAAAAACAAAATCTGGGCAAATCAATATATTCAATTTAGATCACTTTTGCCATCCCATAAGGAACATGACATTGCAATTAGAATCGAACAAAATTCGATCCAATTGAGCAACCATGCCAACAACCAAACACCCATATCCTTAAATCAGTGGACCACAGCTTTCTTCATTTTCATGGGAATTTACATTGAAAAATTTCCCCACGAAGCCCCCCATTTATTGAAATATGGGTACACAATAAGAGAGCTAGCTGGAACGAATGGTGACAATTCTTGGAGGTACTATGACGAAAACTTCAGAAAATTAAAAGAAACAAACGATATCCCATGGCAATTGCCTGTCGCTGAAATAATGGTAAAGGCCTGCACCATACCACGGCCAGTTCGCCCCCAAACTTTTCGTCCCTCAGACCCAAAGTCAGGAAAAACTAAATTCTGTTACAACTTCAATAACGGCACAAAATGCACCAATTTCCCATGCCCCTATAAACACATTTGTCAATCGTGCCGAGAAAACCACCCACGCAGTAAATGTCCAAGCAACACGAGTAAACCAAAAACAGGAAAACCTACTCCCAACGCCAATAAATAAATCTATCTTGGAAAAAGAACTTGAAGGATATGATACAAACCTAAAATCATACTTGATAAAAGGTTTTTCTGAAGGTTTCAGATTAGGATGTATTTCTGACCCCCCTTCTAGTAATGAGAAAAATCATTCATCCACAAGACAAAATCCATTGGCAGTAGAAAAGAAATTGGCAAGAGAAATATCATTAAAAAGAATTTCAACCCCTCAAAAACACAAACCTTTTCAAAATTTGATTTGCTCTCCTTTAGGTTTGATTCCAAAGAAAGCCCCCGGTGAATTCAGAATTATTCATGACCTGTCTTTCCCACAAGGGTCATCGGTCAATGATCAGATACCAGATATTCATTCTAAAGTTCATTATGACTCTATTGAAGACGTTATAAGATTAGTTCAAAGGTTTGGCAAATTTTCTCTCATGGCAAAAATGGATATAGAAGATGGGTTCCGCAATATACCGCTTTACCCCTTAGATTACCATTTATTGGGATTCACATGGAATGACATGTATTACTTCGATAGATGCTTACCTATGGGAGCAAGCAGTTCTTGCCAAATTTTTGAGAAATTAAGTACAGCCCTTCAATGGATTATGACTGAAAAATACAAAGCTGCTGGCATGTCTCATTTGATTGATGATTTTTTCTTTATTGGTCCTTCTAATTCTAAAAAATGTCTTCTCGATGTAAAAACCTTTGAAAATCTCTGCAAGCGAATCGGAATTCCGATAAAACACGAAAAAACTGTATACCCAACTACGGTTTTAACCATATATGGCATTGAAATAGATTCCATTGCAATGGAGGCTAGATTACCTACAGAAAAACTCGAAAAATTAAAAGTAATGCTGGAAAGCACTACACGAAGAAAAAAAAATTACTCTCAAAGAATTACAATCACTAATAGGTCTTCTAAATTTTGCATGCACAGTAATTGCCCCGGGCAGAGCATTCTTACGACGCCTTATTGACCTTACTTGTAATGTGAATAACAAACACCACCATATTCGCCTCAATTGTGAGGCAAGAGCTGACATTCAAGCATGGCTTACTTTCATTGAAACTTTCAATGGAAAATCTATTTTTCTCCCAGATCAATGGGTCTCCTCTCAGAAATTAAACCTTTACACAGATGCATCTGGAAAATTGGGTTTTGCAGCTGTTCTGGGATCTGAATGGTTTGTAGGTCATTGGATTGAGGAGCATCAAACCTATCAAATTGCAATTAAAGAATTATTCCCAATCGTACTCGCATTAGAAATATGGGGTCCAATTCTTGCCAACAGAAAAATATTATTCTTTTCTGATAACATGGCAGTCATTGAAATTCTAAACAAGCAATCAAGCAAAGACAAGACAATTATGCGCCTCATAAGAAGATTAGTCTTATGTGCTTTACAGTACAATATAGTTTTTCGTGCAAAACACATTGCAGGGAAACTCAATGTCATTGCTGACAATCTGTCTCGTTTCAAATTTCAGGAGGCCAAAACTCTTGCCCCATGGCTGAAACTGCAACCAACCATCATTCCTCCTCATCTGAATTATATCTAAGCCAAACATGTAGACATTTACTGAAATCAGCTCTGTCCACCTCTTCCCGCCAAGCATATCTTAGAAGTTGGCAGCTTTTGAACACATTTTGTGAGGCAGAAAATCTAAAATTCACATTTCCGTGTACAATAGCAATGGTCTGTAACTTTATAAGTTATCTATATTCAAAACAATTAGCAGCTTCCTCAATAGCATCACATATCTCAGCTATTAGTTACATTCACAAACTAGCAAACTGCTCGGATCCAACTCAGTCATTTATTGTGAAGAAATTATTAAAAGGCACACAGAATTTGGCAAAATCTAGTGATTATAGACTGCCTATAACTGCACAAATCCTACAAAATATCATTAAAGCACTTGATCACACTGTGCCAATCTTTTACAATAGAATAATGCTAAAATCTCTTTTCCTTTTGGCATTTCATTCATTTTTGAGATTAGGAGAACTTGCCATTCGCTCCGCAGAATATGAATCAAAAGTACTTCAAAAACAAGATGTTTCACTGATTGACAATAAAACTTTGCAGATTACTTTGAGGCATTTCAAAAACATGAAAAACAATCAACCAATAACAATAACTCTGACAAGTGATCCAACAAACTGTTATTGTCCAGTTACAACATTAGCTATATACCTTCAAAATGTCAATCATAAAACAGGTCCCTTGTTTATATTTCCTTCTGGAATACCAGTATCTCAAAATTATGTGACTAATCAGTTAAAACTAGCAGTTAAATTTTGCAATCTCGATACTAGACTATACAAAGGTCACAGTTTCCGCATAGGAGCAGCAACCGAAGCTACAAAAAGAGGCATGTCAGAAAACGAAATCCAAGAGTTGGGCAGATGGCACTCTAATGCTCTTAGGCGGTATATTCGCATTAAAGTTTTTTCAATATAAGTCCCAAGTGGTCAGAATTTGTCTGCACTTCCAACACACCCCCCCCCTCCTTCTTTATTTTTGCCTTGTACTTAATGTGGTTAATTCAAATTAAATGTTGCCAAATGACAATTTTGTAACACTCCTAAAATGTGGTCAGAATTTGTCTGCACAAGATCTACAAATATGTATATGTTATGTGGTCAGAATTTGTCTGCACTGAAAACAAGGTGTGAAAATAATCCTTCATATAGCAAAACTTTGATGTTTAAAGGTTACATTTTGCTTACAACCGAGTCTGTTAATAACTTGGTATTATTGTATTTTTTTTTCTCAATTGCCACTGACTCGATGAATAAAATTTTAGTGTTATTTCAAATGTCTGATTGCCACTGACTCTATACATATGATGATGACACTGATTCTATGTGTTGATTGCCGTTGACTCTGTGTTGGTTTCCACTAACTCTGTGTTCCTTGCCACTGACTCTGGTCAGCTATTAAGTGTTAATAATAATATTGTGTCTAATATTTGCTCAAAAAACTCACAATGCTACTGATGACACTAGATTTGTTATTATACACTTTATTTGTGTGTGACCTCATAACTCGATACTGTAAATATGTATATAAGTCGTGATCTCATTTACCAGTACCACTTTTATGTTTTCCCATGGTTACATGTTTCTATTACACAGACGTAGTGGGTAAGATAATACGAGTTGATTATCATCAGTACAGACTTATCATCTAATTAACTATGTTTCATAGGTTAGAAGAGTAATTTCCCTTACCTTCAATGAAAAGTATGATAATGTTTGTGTATTTGAACATATGAAACACATAATTATATGGGAAAACCTTATTTTGAAATATGTAACTTTGTAATTATGTTTTCCAAGGGTTCCACTTTGCCACCATACATTTGCTATGTCATGTTGATTTAGCTTACTGTTTCTTTTTTCTTAACGCCTTTGCATAATACCTAATTACGTCGCTTAGTTGAATAGCTTGTATGTTTGAATAGTTTATATGCTTCTTTTGGTTACACCTGTAGAGTAGTTTTGTTATTAAGAGGTCTTGGTTGATTCATATTAAATGGACTTTTCCTTGGTTGGTGCTGCATGGGTCCTCCAAATTAGAGGCACCACGCTTTGGCCTGTTTATGCACCAACTTTTTGCTTAATGATGTAAATATTATGTTTTAATTGTGTAATTGGCTGGGATAATAGTTCAGTTCTAGTCAACTCGATTATTTGCAATTATGTAATGCAATATTTGTGATGTTATATGATCTTACATAATCTTATCCCAGCCACCATTTGTTTTCAAGTCATTTGTTCAAGAATAAATGACCAGACCTCAATCCTTTTGTTTTAGTTATCATTAGTTTCAAGAAGTTACAAAATATGCAAAAACCAGCTGCGTCAAAGTCCTGAATTGCCTGTCTGTCTGTCTATTCAATTGGCTTAATAGTTTTGGATATAAATGACATTTATTGCTAAATAAATTATTTTATGTACAAACTATTTTCATTACTTTATTATTCATACTTGAAATCCATTGTAAGGTATTTTCCTTTTCTGTGTTATGTTGAACACGTGTTATTGTTTACATCGGGCTGTTACATTAATTACTCTTACTTCACTCAGGCTGTTCTATGTATTGATTGTGATGTCACTATCATCAGCCAATGAGATTCATTCTTTTTTAGACTGTGCTTGCTATACACGCTGTTTATGTTTGGAAGAATTTTGATTTCCTTCCACAACCCCACCTTCCTCCCTTTCATTTATCAAAAAATTATATAATGAATATTTTGATACCTATTTTTCTTAGTTATGTTTAATTTGAATAATGTTTATCTAAACATTATGGCCTGTTTATGCACCAACTTTTTGCTTAATGATGTAAATATTATGTTTTAATTGTGTAATTGGCTGGGATAATAGTTCAGTTCTAGTCAACTCGATTATTTGCAATTATGTAATGCAATATTTGTGATGTTATATGATCTTACATAATCTTATCCCAGCCACCATTTGTTTTCAAGTCATTTGTTCAAGAATAAATGACCAGACCTCAATCCTTTTGTTTTAGTTATCATTAGTTTCAAGAAGTTACAAAATATGCAAAAACCAGCTGCGTCAAAGTCCTGAATTGCCTGTCTGTCTGTCTATTCAATTGGCTTAATAGTTTTGGATATAAATCTTTTTAGAGAAGGCAGGGTCCCGACCATCTGTCCTCTCTGAATATCAGTCGGACTCCTCAGAGGACAACATGCATGGGCTCGCTACAGCCGGCAGAGCAAGGACTTTATTTCCTACGCCCTCTGTTTTAAATTCATTTACATATTATCTGTACTTATGTCCCTGTATCATGCTGTCTTGTTTGTATGGACATCTTACAATGAGGAGGTTATTTTACACCACTAATATTGTGCATTCTTCGAGACCTATTGGTAACCAGAAAAGTGGAATGGTGTTCTCACGTAATCTGGATAAATACACCATTTGCGACAAACGTATCAGATGGCCGACCTAAGCCGGCATCGATTGCCCATCGGGCTCGTTGGTTTATGTGTGGTCTTTTTGGTTTGATGTTTTGATGTCGTGTTTGCTGTTCCTTGTCCCTTTTGTGTCTCTTGCTGTATATGTCTTCTCTGTGTTTTTGCGTTTGATATTCTGGTGTTTCGCTGTTGGCGCTAGAATGGGGTTTTGTTGTAGATCCCTTTCTTTCTTCCTCAGAATTTGATGATTGTTTTCATAATAGTGGTTCTTTCTTCACGTAAAGGATATTCTTTTCGTTATAATTTTTTAATCTAAATATGAGCTTTTTTTCCTTCTGGCAGTGAGTACGAGGGTTGTCCCAGAAAAAGGTAAACACTGACAATAAGACAGTAACAGAGTGGTGAACTTTTATCAAATTTATTAAATTGATGCATTTTTCACATTAATTGACATGATTATTATTGTTTATGCAAAATCAATCATTGGCAATTATCTTGAATGGTGAAATTTTTATTTCATTGTTGGAGAAATAAACAAATAGGGTGTTGTCTATCGGCGCATAATGAGTAATGCCATGAATTCCGGCGACTACGGTTCCGAAAATGATTAGAAGCAGCAACGCGCACATAGTCTGTGAATATATAGTCGTGACATCCATCAGGAAGACACGCGAATCAAATTTCTATCATTTGGCAGGATTATCTACACGGCAGATTTACTCATCTGGGACTTCTTTGATATTTATTTCGTAGAGTTTGGCCCATGTTTTCGGCAATGACGTCCATGACCAAACTATCTGCTCAACCATTGTCTTTCATGGCACACGCCCTTGATCAATATTATCTGTTCATCCGTCAGAAAATCTCTTTTGTCACTCATTTACTTATGTTTTGCAAACATTTTCATACTTCTCTTATACTTCCACTTCTTAGTTTGTCTATATAGAATTCCATCCACGACCAACACAATATTTTATTTACATTTTCTGCTCCCCTTATGCATTTGACGTCGCCATATTTTGAATTCAGCTTGTTCTGTACGACTTAAATGTCAAATAGATATCATCGAAAACTTGAAGTAATAGATGCATACTGATCATGTTCTATTAACTACAAGTTTTCGATGATATCTATAAGACATTTTAGTCATATAGCACAAGCCCTTCTCCAAGGAAATAAGTGTCTACAATTTGTTCACTGGTTCTTCATCCTTTTAAAATGGAATCTGAATTCTTTATCCTTATCGATTTCAGATTTCGTAATTCTGAATTGCGGTAGTTCATTTATCATTATTTGACATGTTTCACTAAGGTTTGTTTCACATAATTCAACTTCGATATCACGATTTACTTCCATCAGTGACAAAATAAAGATTTTCCAGCATTCCTCTGACATTACCACCTTATCGAAGTCGACAAATTCAATATTCTCTAATTTGGAGCTCAATTGCATTAAAGCTGTACCCATTGAAACATCACGAATTGACAGCCTTTGTAATTTTAGAAAATGTTCCATCGCTGTTTTTGCAATTAGGGCGTCATATTGCCAATCAACAGTATCCTTTCTATCATATGATGTGCCCACATAGTCAAAGACTTTTAAATGCGAAAGTTGATGCAAGACTTCCATTAGCACCATTTTTTCTTCTACAATTGCGGTTCCAATAGATAAAGAGATCCCTTGTGAAAGAAAAGGCAGGATTTGTATCACACCACTCAATGGCGCTATTTGTGCATCGTTTTCCTCCTCCGCGGTATCTGTTACCTTAATAAAGCAAAGGCCAAGGTGTTTTAATGACCTATTTGAACTTAATGCCGTCAATAAGCTAGACAGCATATCCCATGTTATTGTCAAATGCATAAATGTCAAAGATGTAAGCGAGCAGAATATGTCGTAATTCCTGCATAAAATCCTATCCGTAAACAAGCTACTGATAAATAGAGATTGGAGCGATATAAGCCTATCCAGGATATCTGAACATAACTGGTTGCTTATTCCAGAGGACGAATCAGTAGAAATGTCATCCAAAGTAAGAGATTTGACGTTACCATGGTGATGAAGGAGGATATCCACTGTATTCTGTATGGTTTCATTATCACTTTCATCGTCTAAATACACATCGGAAATAACAACCTCATTAGGTATGTATTCTTTTGTTTTCATTACATCATGTGTGTGTTTCATTTCGGAAATACAAATCATTTGTAACTTGTAGAGCATTTCGATTTTCTTATCGTAGCGGTAATCTAATGTTTCTCGAAAGCTAATAACCTCCTTGTCAAAATCGCAAATTCTCGCAATATGACGCAAAAGGAGATGACAATCCCTTACCCTGAGACCAGATATGAACATTAAGACATTCTCTAGTTCAAACACGATTTGAACATCTTTCATAACAGAACAAAATGATTCGCATGACACGTTGCCAGTAGCTACGTGAAAAGCAGCCAGGAATTCTTGCATGGATTTATGAAAGAAATTCACGCTTATTTTATCCTCGTTGAAACTGCCGGGAGCCTCACATTGCGTCAGCAATCCAACTTTCAGTGCTAACTCGAGAATCGGTTTTCCTAACCGTTTTTGTAATTGTCTTTTTCTAAATACTAGATTCTTCTCTTTTGACATAAGGTCATCAAACGCAATTACTCCTAGCTTTCCCAATACAGGCATAACATCCAATGCGTAATCAGTTTCCGCAAACCTCTGTATATTCAAATCGATTTCCTCTGAGGGATGTTTAAGATTTTCGATATCTTCCGTTGTGATGTCTTTCTTTTTCAATGCCCTAGATATCAACAAGTCTATCAAATCTATGTAGAAATTCGTAATGCTTTTTCCGATGGTTTTCTTTTCGCTCCAAATATGTATACATGTAACGGCAATCAAAGGAATTTTCAAGAGATCCTTTATTTTGTCATCTCTCATTTTTAGATTTATGTCATCTTTCCGTATAATATATTCAGAAGAATGAAGTTCAAGTTCATAGAAATGAGTAAGTATATTATCGACCAGAATATCGATACCATTGTCGTCGAGACCGTGTATTTCAAGAACTTTGTCTTTTTTGGAGATCGTTTCAATAAGCTCATCAAATTTCCAAGGACGAGCCGTCCAAAGAATTGTGCTGTCACCCATACCATCGAGGTTTGGTAGTCCATCAACTTTCAGCTTGGATTTTGCTTCATTTGTAATTTTCCATTCATCTAACCCGTCGACGATGACAAAACATTTATGCGAACTTCTTGATAAAAGATGACGTATGACATCATGGAAATCAGGATGACGTTCATAAACATCGTGACAAATCATATCAATCAGAGATGTTCGGCATTCGTCTACATGCCTCAATTTGATATGAAAACAAAGTTCAAACTCAGAGAGAGCATCTTCCCATTCACCTGAGAAAGGACCATTTTTGTTAGTTCTTTTCTTTTGATGTGCTTGGCACCAATATTTCAGAAGCTGTTGGCAGAACACAGTTTTTCCATGACAGCATCTCCCAACAGAAATACATTTCTCGCCCGTTCCTCTTTATCGATGTAGAATATATCAGTCGGATGTTTTACTTTTTTACTTTCATTCTCGGGTTTGAATTTTCGTCCAATATTTCTTCCTTTACTCTTGTACTCCAAGTCCTCTTTAATATATACTGGAGCATAAATTTTGTCAACAGAGAGGCTACTAGACATCTGTAGAGGTGATACCGGTATTCTTTCCGTCTCTGTCTCATTGATAGCGAAGAGTTGCTTCATAAACGTTCGAGTTCTTTCATTTTCTGTGAAATTCAAAGAATACATCACGTAAAGAAACACATGAAATGATAGGTTTATGTAGGAATACTGTCTTATAAATAGGGAATTATTCAAAAATAGGTATGATTGTTATACCCTTATCAGTATCTCTATATAAAATCCCCATAGGAAATGCCTATAAATTCGTCTATTTGACCAAGCAGTCAATAGTAACATCAATATTGGCCCTAGGGCCATCGTTTATGACGTCACGTCATTGATGACGTTATAAACTCTACCCATTTTTCTGCGCTCTTTCTCTTATGGACGAAAATGAAGGTAAACATGCCGGGACAATCGGTTCGTAGCTGCAGTATTGAAGTAAGGTCTAACAAAACAGAATAATTTGGGAAATATTTGATTTGTTGGATCTTCAGACAAAATGTAGCCCTCGGCCTTAGGCCTCGGGCAATATTTAATCTTCAGGCCCAACAAATCATATATTGCCTCATCCCAATATATAATTGTATAGTGTCGCCTGTATGACCCAGAATATTGATCTGTAGGTGACTTTGATTCTCACTAGATTTTAAAAGTTCAATTGAAGTATAATGATAATCATAGAATAAGTACCCAAATATCGATTAAATTATAGCCATTTATATGGAAGCGTGACTACCAAAGAAACGAACAGAAAGATAAACATATGAACAGACACATGACACATGAACAGACACATGACAGAGCTTACCATATCTTACGTTGTGGAACTCATATTAACGATCACATATCACAGCCTCATATGAGATTCAGGAAAATCTACATCAACTTATCATAACTTTACGTAAAAGTACACATGAACTTTATGTGAAACGAGCACAAACGTGAAATTTACTTGAAAATTTTAACATGAAATTCATGTGAAGTTTCTGACATGAATTTAATGTAAATTCAATTTCACATGAAGGTCACAAGGAAAAATTCACGTGAAATTCATGTCAAGAAAATTTATGTGAAATTCATGTGAAATATTTTTCACGTGAATTCTATGTGAAATTTATATGAGCTCGCGGCGGCAGAGCACGGATTGTATTACGTAGGCCCTCTTTTTATATCCATTTACATATTCATCTGTGTTGCTTGGGCCCCTGCGTTTTGCGGTCTTGTTTGTGTGTGGTCATCTGACAGTGAGGAGGTTGTTTTACACCACAATTGTACGTTCTTCGTGACCTCTGGGTAATCGGAAAAATGGGAGGGCTGTGCGCACGTAATCCAGGATAACCATACCTTCTGCTATTTCCGTGGCAGATGGCCGTCCTAAGTCGGCACCGGTTGCCCATTGGTCTCGTTGGTTTATGTGTAGTCCTTTGTGTTTGATGTTTCTGTGTTGTGCGTTGACGTTCCTTGTCCCTTGTGCGTCTCTTTTTGTGCTTGTCTGCTTTGTGTTTTTGCATTGGGTGTTTTGGGGTTTTGCTGTGGGTGCTACAACTTGGTGTTGTTGGATATCCCCTCCTTTGTTTTATATATGAATTTTCATGTGAAATGTACATGATGCTCATTTCTCATTAATTTTATGCAAGGCACAATTGTGAGGATGTGTAAGTCAGCAAGATATAACAAAATTTTGTCTTTGAGGAATAATTTCTTTTATAATCAGTCTGTAGGACAATATATTGTAATACTAATTCTTCTTTCATTACTCTCAATTTTCTGTTAGAAAAAGAATTTTGCTCAAAAAGTAAGAAATTGATTTATTTTACACTTTTACACTTTTTCCTTCAAATGTATGCATGGGATTGAGGATTTCAGAGATACAAAGTTCCTATGCAATCTATCCCTATGAATAAGAGATATATTAAAATTTATACTGAATAAAACAATTTTCATATGATATCATCTAATTTCTGAAATATGGCTTATCTATTTTCATAAACATCACATTATTTTTGTTAACTTGGGCTATTTATAAGACAGTGACCTTGAAATGTTTTCATTGTCAATTCTTATTGAAAAGTCTATCATTGACACACTCATTAAGTTTGGTCTGCATGATTAATTCAAAGCAATTAGAAATGGAGCAAAAATATATTCCATATATAGTAATATGTAATATAGAACGATATATTGCCATAATAACCGTTTTTGATGTTCTTTTCTATTAAAATGAGAATTTTCCCGTCTCTAATTTTTATATTTTTGAAGTCCCATGGTGATACGTTTTAGAAGAAATGCACCTGAATTCCAGATAACACCTGTTGATCTTATATTACATGCTGTAAACAAAGCAAATACAGGCAAAAATAGGCACTTTTCAAATCAAAAATATGGCAATGCCCCTTTCTGAGCTTCTTTTAACCCTCTCAAAGACCACTTATATGAAGAGTATAGATTGATGGAGCGCATTTCTTTTTACATATTCACACATAAGATGATACAATGATTTATTATAGATATTTACAGTTGACTGCTATACCCGTTTCCATGGAAACCAGTCTTTTGAAAATGCTTTGTTTTCAATATTTTCAAAACTCAATAAAATATTAAACATGGTAACGTAATTTTTAAATTGCAAAAATGAAGCCAATTTTCATCTTAGTGATTCATACCTATAATAAACAAAAATCCTTAAAACCTGTGATATGCCGTACCACGGTCCTATGGAAATTGTTTGGTCCTTACAGATAATTAGTATTAAATGCAAAAGTATTGATAAACTATACACAATTGATAAACAAGATGCATTCATCTTCGAACCATGTGATTGTAGCATTTTATTTCAAAAGTCTGCTTAAGCAATTTCCATGTATTTTATTTAGTCAAGTTATGTGACAGAAACATTGTAGAATTCTAAATTTACGAAATATGTCAAATAATCAATAGTTAACTGTCAGTAACAAGTAATCTGCATCAAACGCAATACAATTATGTTATGACATCTCTTTTTCGTGTAGATGAAACTTTTTCAAGGAAGCTTCACTTTTATTACTACCTAAAAGTAGCTTTGATGTAATGAACGTTAAACGTCTTCAAGTTCAATAGCATCATTTGTAAAAGAACAGTTGAATTTACAGCATGGACCAGACATGCACGTTTCGGATACTCATTGATCCTCAATCTAACCAATGTAATAAGACCTAAAAGTGTGAAAGTTATTATGTCCAAAAATTTATTTTCCTTTTTTATGTTCTTTTAACACCATATCGAATCTGCCACTATCCTCCTCTGATCAGTGACATCAAGAATAGACAGAAAATTTTTATGTTAACGATGAAGTGCGAAATCATTGTGCTTTTATAAATCAAATCGAAAGGAGAAAAAAAAACTATAGAGATATAAACCCTATGATACACAGCCAATTTTGCCTCACATGAAATTCATGAACGTAAATTTCAAATGAAAGTTCATATTAAGTTCACATAAAATTCACATAAGATTTATGTGATAAAAATATTTCAAATTTTCTTCACACGAAATTGACATGAATTTTGTCATTTTGAACTACATGAGAAATTGAATTCACATA
This sequence comes from Pinctada fucata, assembly GCA_028142955.1. NCBI lineage: Eukaryota > Metazoa > Mollusca > Bivalvia > Pterioida > Pteriidae > Pinctada > Pinctada fucata. The sequence continues at coordinate 55,517,230 of AP027106.1, read as the reverse complement.
GAATTCATTTCAGAAACTTCACATGAATTTCATGTAAAATTTTTCATGCAAATGTGACGTTCGTACTCATTTGACATAAGTTTCATATGAACGTTTATGTAAAGTTCTTGTTAATTTCATATGAATTTCATATGAGGCACAATTGGCTGTGTAACGATCACTCCAACGTCTCCTTATGATCTTATCCTTTATTTACTATAAAACAATGCTTTGAATTGTATTTCAGTCTCATATACCTTAAGATGCCTTCGATGAATCAATAAAAGAATGATAATTACCAATTCCAGATTCTTCTGCAACCGTTACATCTCCAAGAAGATGCTCATCTTAAAAGACAAAATTGATCGACTAGTTTTAAATAACGGTACTTATCATGAGAAAGGGGTTGGGCCACGAGAGCCCTAAATTGGCCCATGATTTTTCTCTAGAATTAAATTTCATGAGAAATACTTGATATCTCTCATGAAAATAAACAGATGTTTACCGCTTTAAAAAAAGAAAAATATCGCAAAACAAAGTGGCAATTAACTGTAATGACATCATGAAGTGACGTCATTTTGACGTTATTGACAAAATAAGGCGAAAATTGCCGGGAAATTGTCTTTTTTGGAAGAATTCAATGTGGCCGCATGCGTTAAGTGAGATAAAACGTTTATGACACAAGGATAAAATGATAATCTTTCACATAAAATTTTTTCATCTTAGTTAATGCATGCGGCCATTGCTAATTTAATAGAAATGTGTGGTTTTTGCATCAATTTCGCGGAATATGACCTATTTTGGTGTTTTCAAACAGCTAAAAGCTATTGATAAAAGCAGTGTTTACAAAAGATTGATTCGTGATTAAGTAGAGAACGTTTCAAAATGTCAAGTCACAGTTAAAAATTCTATGAAGTACAATGTTCAAAATAAGGGCCAATATCGATCTTCGTGGCCCTTCCCCTTTAAGAACAAATTACTCATACGCATATTTAAAAATTCGTTTACGGACTCATTTAAAAACAAATATAGATTGACAAGGTAAGCAATTCAAAGCAGAATGGTCATACACGTGATATGTTAGCCTCCTACATATCAATTAGTTCTTAAAAAGATGATATATAAACATGTAATAATATGAAGTGTATCTAACTATATCAGCATGCGACGAAATAATATCTACATTCGAGGTATATATTAGTTATTATTTCGCATGATGTAAACACTGTACTTGCATGTTACTATGATTGAATTTCATGCTGAGATAATGTACTGCAAGTTATCTTGCACGTGAAAATAGATCAATTACCGAGTTGGAAATTGGGGAGAATATATTTAGTGCATTTGTTGCTCAAGACTTTAAATGCACCAGATTACACATTATTCTATGATATATCTGATGATTGATTGAACAAAAATAGAGTATATGTTCCATACATATTCTCACCAAGAAATTTTCTACATTTTTCGGCTAGATCTGTGCGTCCGGTTTCCTGTAATGCTGATATTAGTTCCATCAACTGAACACGTGCTGGAAGCTGAGAAGATTTTGACCTCCATTTCAGTAGTGCTTTAACAATCTTTGTTTCCGGATCACATGTACCATCATATTGTATCCGTTCTACCTCCGTTTGTGTAAGACCAAGACAAATTGACAGTAAGTACCATTCCTTGCCCATATCAGCCGCTATACTTCTTAGAAACTTCTCTATGATTAAATGATGTGATAAATAAGAAACGTGTAATATATTACTGTACATATCAATTCTATGTAAGGACTGTACATATCAATTCTATGTAAGGACTGTAGATATCAATTTTATGTAAGTACCGAAGTTAGTTGAAAAACAGCATATTACAGATTTTGACTATGTTGATTATATTGCATGTTTATGATAACTTAAGAATAAAAATAAACCTCATTGATGAAAGTGACCTGTTGCCATGATAACTGGTCCAAGTTTTCAATAGTTATTTTGAAGTCTAACATAAGAAGTTCTCATGCACCTGGTTGTCATGGATACCAGTATTAATTAGGGGATAACATACTTGTACCGTATATCGGGTAATTTTCGCGTCGGGTAAATTTCGCGAAAAGGACCCTAAAAAGGTGTGTCTTTTTTTCGCTGAGTCTAATTTTCGCTAATCTATGAATACCAAAAATTAAATTTGTACAAATATTTATTTAATGTGAAATGAAATACGATCATATAACTGCGAACGTGTTTTTCTGCTGGATTTACGTATCTGCGTATAAAATAATACAAATGTACAAGAATGTACACCAAACACTTCACTCGTTCAAAGCATAAACGATGCCGGCTTCTTTAAAGCCATTGCTTATAATTTTCTTGTTTCCAATGTAAGTTAAGTCATATAGTTTTGTGGTTCGAAAAGGACCTCTAAACCCCAAATCCTTGTTTTTATTTAGTTTCTTGTGAGAAATTTACGGATAAAACGCTGTATGTCATAATTACAGAACGACAACAGGTGGTTTGAAATAAAAGCCGACGTGTATTCATATCGGTGATTGTTTGATTTACCATGTTTGCACTGGGTAATTAACTTAATTAATACTACTTGTTATCTGTAAACATCAATTATAATAATCATAATTATCTTAATCAGACGAGTACTCACCTCAGGACAGTTACATTTTGTACTAACATTTTGTACTAACCTCAGGACAGTTACATTTTGTACATATAACTGAACCTCTTTAGAAGCGTTAGTTTGTGTCTTTTTTTCGCCATGTCCATTTTTCGCGACTTGATGATGCTCGCGAACTTAGCGAAAATTAGACACACGCGAAATATTCCCGATATACGGTATTTCAAATTCGGTGATTTAAAGGTCGCGAATTGAGTCTTTGGACGACGCTTTAGCAAAATTACTTAATTACCTTATCTAATGTTAAAGATCTTTGAATTCAATGGCATTATTTAGAAACAGGTTAATTTGCAGCATGGACCAGAGATGCACGTTTCGGGTGCTACACCATCGACAGTGATCCTCAATCTTAACAATATGATATGGCCAAAGAGTGTGAAAATTATCATATCGAAAAGTGTACCGAAAGACGTAGCAGGATGAGTTTAATTATCTTTTGAACAAAGATTTCCATCGAATAGCATTAAATTGAATAACATACACAACACACACATTTTTTCCTCGCCATGTTTAGCTTCAATTCCAAAACATACAAAATCCAAGAATTATGACTATAAATTTTTTGATAGATTATGCTATCACTTCGAAGACTTATAACAATTTAACCATTTTTAACTTGTTTTGATAAAAATGCTATCTCTGCGCGCATGTCTGGTCCATGCTGTAAATTTATCAGGTTTTAAATGATGCTATTCAATTTAAAGACGTTAAACATTTAAAGACTTATAACAATTTAACCATGTTTAACTTGTTTTGATCAATGATGCTATCACTTTGAAAACTTATAACAATATAACCATGTTATCGTGAGCAATAGTCATGTTTTCATGAGCAAAAGCAATTCAGTAAATAAGAATGGCAGATTTTCCACATTAATGTAGGTCTTTTCATTATGTTGCTAACCTGACAGCATTTTTTTGGTTTATTCTCGGTCAGGTCATCGGGTATAGATGATGATGATAATGATGATTGACCAGAAGCTGAGGCTTGCAGTGGTATGTCAGTGTTACTTAAGGCTGTGTCTGATGCATCTGGGACACTTTCTCTGTCTAGTTGTGTTTCAGCTGAGAGTAACGCTTGATCTTCCTCCATTGACATTGTCTTCTATAGTTCTAGTTCTAAAAATTGAATGCATCTGCAATTTAACTGAGTGTGTTCAATTAAAACTAGCTGTTTTCCATCTTTCTGTTTTATCTTTCTTAATGTATATGTAGGACGTACATAAGGTATATATTCATAGATTAAGTAGAATGGTGCAATGTGCCATATACTTGCAGGAAAAACTTAATTAATAAAACTTATATAAAGTTTATGAAAAATAATCAAATAAAAAAAGAAACAGATACAAGATAAGGTCTGCTGAGGAAACATGAGGGAAACATGTACTTCTTTTATCGTGAATAATTGAAATGATAAATAAATAAATTGATAAATGAATGATTGAATGAATGAATGAATTACATGTAATTAATTAATTGATTTATTGAATCACTTCTGCTTTTATTTATCTTTTTTATTACTTTTTTTTCTTGTAAGTACATGACATATTGCACTATAAATATACACATTGTATACGTCCTTCTGGAGAAGACTTTAAAATAAAAGTGTCTGTGCTTTTTATTGCTATTTCGGAAACTTACCATTTCATAAAAAATATCATTGAATTTAAAGGAGGTTTACATCTTAGTACTATCCCTCCAATGCTATATTGAACATAATTTTTATTGTGCGAATAGCACATAGCAATTGCCTGATTTCTTCACTCATGTGTGTCCCGTCTTCTGAGTATGCATAAATGATGTTACTCTGTTTAAATGTACATTGGGACTGCTTCAGCGTCATGATCAGTGTAAAGTCTGATTACCGTCGGAATCAATGAATTATCTGTATGAATCTAGCCGTCGTGTTATGTACATGCATGGCCTAATGAAAAGTTGCATCTGTATGTACTGAGATGAACACAAGCTGTGTGTTGGAACCCCTTTCCGTTACCTGTTTTAGTGGACAATATATAAATGAAACGGTGCTATCGATAAAGATATTAAGTTGAATCATTGAAACGTAAAACTAACTTCAAATAGGCCTATTTTGTCCTGCTTCACAAAATAAAATCTGTATACGACGGAAAAATTAGGAACTTCCATCATGAAATATGATATTAATAATTATGAAAAATAAAAGATCAAAACATTCCCATTTAGGATGTATCATGTTTTTATATACTAAAAAAGAAATGAATTTTCCTTCAAATTCTTAGCACACACCTAACATTGAACATGAAACGTTACAGAGAGAGTGCGGATCAAATTAGAAAATAAGATTCTTCTTCTTTCCTTGTATATGGTATCATCAATCGATGGTCATATTGGATTGTTGTATTTTTAGGGGGGGGGTAGATTTAATGTGATGTTATTTAATTTTCGTGTTCAATGTCAGACATCATCTTTCAATTCATTACGACAACATTATAGATTTGCACTTTAGTTCTGTCTTTATTCGTCCATAAACTGGCCTACAAACTTACGAAGGTGTTCAGGAACAAATATAACTTTGAAAACACAATATTTTGTCATACATTATAAGTGATATTTTTCTGGCTATTCGCACTCAGTACCTTCAGTGCTTTGATTTCGATATACTACTGAATCGACACTACAGGGAATTTGGAGCTGCGCACTCTGTGTAAAGTTTATACTATATTCTAAATTCCAGGAATAAAACCAGAGGGCGATAGTGAAATGAATTTGGGCTGCTTATGAAAAGCACTTTGTCAGGCAACATCACTGATGAGAATTTGATATTCGAAACACGTGTCTGGTGCATATAAGGAGTAAGTCCGTTATGTGCCCTATTTGGTCGATTTTATATTTGATTATTTTTCTATCACGTTTCTGTGTCGATAGAAGCAGGAAGATGGAAAGTCCCCAAATCGAATTTTTTTCCATATGAAATTTCCCCCGAAAGCTCCGCTCTACTTGTATAAACCTGGTTCGATCGCGTAATTTCCGGATTTCTTCCAAATTTTGCGGTTTTAAACCTAAGTTACGGTACGAGCAAAAGTCTCTTTGAAAAACATATCGCATCAAAATGTTAAATGAATCCGATTTCTACTCTTTTCATAAATTTTATTTCCAAAGAGGCTTTTGCTAACATAGAATTAGAAATATTGAAATAACTTTCTCACGGAGCAAGTGCAAACATGACGTGAGGGTATATCCTGCTGAATGAAGACTTCTGTAGAGTATAACAAAACTGCTTGTAGTAGAAATATTACGTACACAAAAAAGGTTTCTTATCAAATTTCCAATAGAAGAGCATTAACAACACTTGAAGTATACATTTTCATATATTTACATTCCTACTGCGTTTCCCTTATATAAAGGTACCAAACCAACTGTTGCTTTATTTCTCGATAATCGCAAGAGCCTATCACGTGACTTTAGAACTTACGCGGATTAATTTCTGATAAAATGTCCATTTTATTTATTGCTTTAATACAGATTCAAAACATGTATCCATTATCAGACGACGCCGTCTACCCCCAGTGATTAAATGTGTCAAAAACTAGGTCAACCACATGTACAATTCCAAGAAGTGTGACGTAGTAAGTCGATCACGCGTCAGTAGACGAAGTTCAAGGACGAACTGCATTGTTGTCTGCAGACAGATGCCGTGTTTGGATGAGCGAATATTCAGGCATAAGTGGATCAAATATTCAGTATTTAGGATGAGGATTTGATTCACTTGTGTCATTATCAACAGTGAATTTATCTTTGTTTCTTAAGGATTCATAATATCAGAAAATTTATACTTCGAGTATCAGCGAATCTTTAGCCATGATGTTGAGGTAAGTCATGAAAATACCGAAAGTTTTCGCGTTTTCGACGGCTGTACTCGACTTTTGCATTATTCTAATTACTTCCAGATGAAAAAGGGGAATTTACAGAAGTTTGTATACAATAATACCGATTGATTTCATATGTCTAAGCAGTTTAACAGTGTGTTAAAAAGAGTTATCAAAAGTTTTCCCTTCAGTTCTGTGAAATTTCTCCAGTTTAACTCTCCGCCATGTCTGAATTATGTTGGACAAAAGTCACGAATTTTCACGATTCAATTTTCTTCAGTTTTAATTGAAATGTTCAAAATACAGCAAGAGGACAAAATTCAGTTTCTCATTTGTCAACAACGTTTCCGTACAGAAGGTACTACTTCGAATCAAGCGAAAAACGTCGAACGTTCGTTTGCTCTTACGTCAAATGGCGTTCTCCCTCCGCAATGATATTTCAAATTTAAAGAAACTGGCTGAAAAATTGGCAGAAATAACTTAAATAACACGTAAAATGTAAATATAAGGATTGTTTTTCATCTTTTGCGCTTTATCGGTGTGTATTGGCAGTAGGGAATGGAAACAAAATTCATGAAAAGCACTTCGTGCTTTACATAATTATTTTGTTTCCATTCCCTACTGCCAATACACACCGATAAAGCGCAAAAGCTGAAAAACAATCCTTAATTAATGCAGAGCGAGCCTTGCATGTTGTTATCTTGGTTTCCCGGTCATTTGTACGTCATTGTTCTGCTATATTTCGAAACTTTCTGGCCTCAATTATGAATATCTTGCTAGCTTTGTTAAAGATGCAATTATTTTCTGCAAATAAAAATGTTGACACCCGTGATTTGTAACACCTCCTTATTATTAATATGGATTTGTATACACCAAACTTGAGAAGATAAGAGAAGTCATACAGGTTCCGCGATGGATTACGTGCATAAATGGATATAATTCGGTGAAAGAAATATTTTTGACACATCCAAGGAACAGATTTATTTTTTCAACATGACATATATTCATATTCATTATTGATATTTGATGTATTTACGTTAAACAAGAATATTGAAAGTACTACATGTAGATCTATATATGTTATGTCGTTTTGGGTCACGTCGGGACGAAGTAATGACGTCATTGGATGACGTCATTTATTTAACACCACAGATGCATGCATTGACGTGAGATATTCAAATCATGTAATGAAGTTTCAAATTAGCAATAGGTTAAATTTACAAACTTTGCAATAGAATGGCTAAACTTTTATTTCTTTGACCAGAACCGCCATCAGATTCCAACAAAATTAAAGCGAAAAAAAAAATCCTCAAACAAAGGATAACAACGGGAAAAAGATATTTATACACTCAATCCATGCATGTAATGAGCATATAAAATCAGATAGTGTTTCAACATAGAAAAAATATCATTCAATATTAGTTTCTGTAATAAAAGAGAGAGAGACAGAAAGAGAGAGAGAGACAGAAAGAGAGAGAGAGAGAGAGAGAATGCATTTTTAAAACAAGACTCTGAGGTAAAGAAGACTAAAAGATTAAACAAGACGATACTCGTAAGTTGATTTCCTCAATGTTCAGATGTTGGCGGCGAAACACAGTAATTGTGAATTAATTATGCATAAACTACGTCCAAAATTTGAGGAGATCCGTACCGGGTAATACATGCGCAATATACGAACGCATATTAAGTTGTTCAAGCGCAGTTCATTCGTCGATTTATGCGCAGCGAGTGGAGTCCGGGATGAGAATACGCGAAAACGGGTTTGAGCTACAGAAAAATTTTAAGACTTTATGTGTTTGCGCGATCTATGCGTATAATTCACGTAGTTTTTACACATTTCCTACAAAAAGGACGTTTGCAAAAAAATTATTTCATATACATGTATATATTATGTCCCGTAGAACAAATACACACCATCTCCGTAATTCGTACACGTATATGCGCAATGCATACGAGATTCTAACGCGACTATTTTCACGAACCGTTTCACATGTGAATGCGTATGTTTAACGAAACTTTCGCGCATAAAACACGCATTCATTGCAGATCTTTCCCTTATATGATAAATTGCATATACCGCGATTCATGCTATGAAATTATCTGGAAATTTTTTCGTGGATATGCGTGTTCTTTGCACATTTTTTTTTTTTTTTTTTCGTGTTTCATGCTAATAGTTGCGAGATTCATATACTTAAATTTCAAGAATTAAAAACCACAATATTTTTAATTTGTTCCACTTATTCCTGCGTATAAATTTCATGCGTAAATTATGCGAAGTTTATAGTAAATGGCTCTGTGACATAACTTTCGCCTTGAATGTATTTATATATTGGATATTATATTCGCATACTAAGGCGATTTTTGTTACTGACCGTCTACAGATATTTATCGGGTTGATCAAACCCATGGAAGGAGAGGGGTGGCAAAGATGTAATTCTCTGTGGACAGTCAGTAACAAACCTAATAATTGTTTTATTTTGTCAAGGACATAAATGTCCACTTTTTGTTTCAGAAAATTATAGGACTCCGTTTACATACGAATTGATTCATACGTTAATGGCGGAATTGCTGATGGTCTATAAAAATTCAAGTACGTGACGCGATTTACACTTTCTGATTGGTTCGAACCAGTCCTTGGCAAATAAATGCTGGAGTTGTGAATACACTGGATTGTACAGGTCCCGCCAATGAGGTAATTGTAGAGACTATAAACCCTACATGTACCTTTGTGTACCCGAGAGTATAATGGAAAGACTAAGCGCACTGGAGAATTTTCGTTTGTTCTATTCTTGCACATTCTTCATTTTTTCTACTGCAGCTATACTAAATATTTATTACAAGGTTCATTTTTAAAACAAACCTATTGCTTATTTCAAGCGGTTATTTCGATGTCATTACGGGCCTATAAATAAATTTGATATACCACACTTTCGATTGAAATCGCGCTGCACCTATACGACAATTCCCTACCAAAGAAGTAAAATTTAAAAAAAACAACAACAACAACAACAAAAGAGCGGGAAAAATTTGTAAAAACTCCCCGACTGTCTTCCAATTTCAATTTAAAAGAGCATAACCGATCAAAATACTTTCACTTCTAAATCAGACAGAAAAAACAACAGAAAGATATCAGCAACCCGAGTCACAAATGATTCATAAATTAACAGTCAAATGGAAACCAGAAAAAGTAAATGTCTTTAAAGAAAACGTCAACTTGATTGACTCAGAAATAATCCACTTATGTAACTCTTTAGAAGCTAGTGATGAATCACCTGAAACAAAAATAAATAGGACAAACGAAAAGATTTGCGAGCTGTTGATAGAAGCCGCGTCAAAATCATTTGGTTATGCAAAAAAAGGTGGATTTAACAAAAAATCCAAAAAAGTTTCAACCATGGTTTTCTAATTCATGCAAAGAAAAAAGAAACAAGTTCCACGAATCTAGGGAAAGATATAAACAAGAAAAAAATATTGAAAATAGACAACGTATGAAACAATCTAGTAAAGATTATAAGAGGGAGATAAACAAAAGCTACAGTAAGTACCAATTTGAAATGGAGAAGGAAATACGTAATACTTCCAAAACCGATTCAAGGCAGTTTTGGAAAATATTAAACAAACTAAACGGGAAAAATGAATCAGAAATAAAGGCCTCTTTAGACGATTTATTTGCATACTTTAAAGTGATTAACGAAGGAGAAGATGACGAAGAAGAATTTAATACATCAGATGAAGGAGATGAAACCTTTAATACAGATATTCTCAATGAGAATATTTCAGAAAAAGAGATCGAAGATAGCATTAGAAATCTCAAGAATAACAAAGCCAAGGGATTCGATGATATCTCAAATGAGTATATTAAATATTCGATCAACATATTTATGCCTTTATATGTAAAATTGTTCAACCTCATACTTAACACGGGTAAAATACCTAAAGCATGGGGATATGGTATAATCCATCCCATATATAAAAAGAAAGGGGACCCCAAAAACCCGGAATCGTATAGGCCCATAACTTTAACATCAGCCTTAGGGAAAGTTTTTACATCCATTATTGATACAAGATTGCGTAATTTTGCTAATTCTCAAGAAACTATTAGTATGGCTCAGGCTGGATTTAGGAAAGGTTTCTCCACAACAGATAATATCTTTTGTCTTTATTCTTTTATTCAACTTTATCTGAACTGTGGTAAAAAACTTTTTTGCACATTCATAGATTTTAAGAAAGCATTTGACACTGTCTGGAGAATAGGATTGTGGCAAAAGCTTCAAAACACAAACATCAAAGGTAAAATATTTAAAGTCATTTAAAATATGTATAAGGATATAAAATCTTGTGTTAGGAAAAACTCTGAGTGCTCCGAGTTTTTTCCATGTATGACAGGAGTACGACAAGGAGAAAACTTATCGCCTTTTTTATTTACAATCTTCCTAAATGATATAGAAGAATTTTTAACGCACCAAGGTATGACAGGTCTTGAAATTATAGAAACAAAACTGAAAGAGGAATTACATTTATACATGAAAATATTTCTTTTACTTTATGCAGATGATACAGTCATATTAGCAGATACTCCCGAGAACTTACAGCTTACGTTAAAAGCGTTTGAAAGATACTGTGAGCACTGGAAATTAAAAATAAATGTAGATAAGGCTAAAGTACTCATTTTTGAAAAACGCAGAAACAGAACAGTTAGAAATTTCTTCTAAATGAAATTGAAATTGAAGTAGTAGACTCCTATTGTTATTTAGGAATCTTGTTTAATTACAATGGAAATTTCCTTAAAGCACGGAATCATCTGGTGAGGCAGGCCGAAAAGGCGCTCTATTCTCTATATACTAAATTAAGAAACATCTCTATTCCAATTGATCTACAATTAAAACTATTTGACAGTCTTATAGCACCAATACTCTTATATTCGTCAGAAATATGGGGATTTGAAAATAAAACCGTAATCGAGAGAATTCATCTTAAGTTTCTAAAATATATTCTTAAATTACGCTTATCCACGCCAAACTACATGGTATATGGTGAAACAGGAAGAGAACCGATGGAAATCAAAATTAAAATGCAGATGCTCTCTTTCTGGTCTAAGTTATTAATGAATGGTGACAACAAATTATCAGGGATTCTATATCAACTTCTTTATAGTCTACACGAAACAGGATGTGGAAGATTCAAATGGATTGAATATATTAAAACAATACTGAATGATATCGGCTTTAACTATATTTGGACGTCACAGACTCCATTGAGTAAAACCCAAATTAAGTCGGTAATTAAACAGCGAATGAGGGATCAATTTTACCAATCTTGGTTTTCTGCTATGGAAACATCGTCAAGAGGGTCATTTTGCTCACTCTTTAAAACTGAATTCAAATTAGAAAAGTATCTCATTAACTTAAGAGAAAGAAATCGACTATTGATATGCAAATTAAGATGTAGCAGTATCAAATTCCAATTGAACAAGGTAGATGGCAAAATATTGCTAGGTCGGAAAGATTGTGTAGGTTATGTAACAGTAGTTCTATTGGAAATGAATTTCATTACTTTTTTGAATGTGATAACGAAAATATTAAAAATTTGCGAAATAAGTATATTCCACATTATTATACCACAAACCCAAGTGTAGGGAAAATGATGGGGTTCTCTCAATATGTAACGTCAAAGTATTAGACAGCGTCTCTAACTTTATATCTTACATTCAACGCTTGTTTTAAAAAAAAAGAAATAGCATATATTATTGTTCATTATTTGTCAATTTATGTTTGCATGTATGCATGTACATTTTCATGTTCAATCACCTAATTTCTTTCTTTCTTTTTTTTTCTTTCTTCTTCTTTCTTTCTTCTTTTAATAATTACAAATGTATATTTTACTATGATCATGTATCTGATTATCTTATTGATTCATGTATTAATTTTGTTATTTCGCTACTTTGTCATGTTAAACTGTATTGTTCCTCTTGTTGCACTTATTAGTGCCGGAGTGTATCAAATAAACTAAAGTAAACTAAAATTATCTCATCGGACTCTAAACGATTGTACATGTATCGACCAAATTGAAGCCTATGTTGCTCAGTACTAAGCCAAATCAAAATAAATGCATTAGCCATTGTCATTTATTATAGTACAAAAACACAGAATAAGACATTTATTCCATACTTAGTATAAAAAGATCATGCAAATGTACTTATGGCGTAGCTAGGATGAAAAAAAGTTGGAGGGGCGCCGAAATCTGGAAATATTTGGCATGCAAAAAAATAAATAAATAAATGAAAAATTAAAATAAAAAAGGACTAAAACAAAACCAAAATTATGTGTTATTATTTGTCACAAAACCAAACTCTATATGTATTACAGGGGTGTATATTTTTATTTGTTTATAAATGTGTTGTAAAATATTTACTATGAGTATGAATACGGTTTCCTCTATTGTTGCTTATCCCTCTTATTTACCGCATTACTGAAGTTTTAAAACAAATTTTACTTATAAGTTTATTTATGCATTATATAAAACTTCAACCAGGACACTTAAAACAAAAAAAGGAAAAGAAAAACCCGCATCCGTTATTTGAATGTGCGAAATTATCACAATGCTGCTAGTAATTCGGTCCCTTGAAATTCAAAATAAAATATATACATGCATTAAATACCGGTAAGATTTTGTAAAATATATCATATTGGTTGAAAGGGTGGTGGGGCGAAACCATAGTGATGCTTCCAAACTTTTTAAAGTGCCCTCCCCCCCCCCCCTTTTCCCTTTGATGTTAACTTAACCAAACGTTAAGCGGACTGCTAACATAAGAGGCATCAAATTGCTTCTCATTTAGAAAGTAAAAATTCTTTTGACCTTGAAGTCGTCCCGATAATATGAAGTATTTTTTAATCTATCAAAATGCAAGAAATTGAATAAGCTATTTATTTAACAGTTCCTATTCGAAGAGTCGTTTGGTAAAGATCTGGATCTGGACCAGTGCGTGATTATTTTGTATCTTATACGTGAGCATGAAATCGTTTTATAACAAGCTTTAGAACAAAAGTAATAATGCAATAATATAGCAACTGGTTTTATCTCATTTGACATCGACAACGTTGCATAGCAATGTTAATGTAACGTCATATGACGTCAAAGTAAGTGAAAGAGAAGGCTTACCTACGTATCTTCAAATTGCTACAAAATTGCTACAGAATGTCCGATCGTCAAAATTTAAACTGATTTACATTCAGCAAATCTTGTATTTTCTTTGCTCAATGTTTGTTTCATTTCCGAGATAGAGCCGATTTTGGCCCATAACGTATCTACTCCTTTGTTTGAAATATTATTCAAGAAGGTATAGAGTTGGAACACTTCCGTATTATTATAATTATAAATTGCTGTCTTCATAATTTTTTATGTCATCTTCCTTGTTTAAGTAGGTCCATTTTATTTACGTAAAAGTAATGGGTTTTTAAATGACAAATTCACTAATAAATACAAACGTTTATCCTGATTAGAAAAAATCTTTCGCTCGTTTTTGGAAAGAAATAATATATCAATATAAACCTCATTAGACTCATTACCAGGGAATTCAATGAAAGTGTGAGTTCCTCTAGCAATTATTTCACACTTTTTGGCCATATTACATCGTTAAGTTTGAGGATCACTGACGAGGGTTAAGTACCCGTAACGTGCATGTCTGGTCCATGCTGTAAATGTACCTTTGCTTAAATGATGCTAATGAATTTGAAGACGTTTAACATTTAACACTAACACTATTACTTTATAACCAAACATTTCTCTCGAAAGGCATCACATCTCAATCTATGAATGTTTATTCCATTAATACCTCCCTGAATTGATATTGACCAATCAAAATTACAAAATTGGTAAATTCAAAATATGTTTGCCCTCAAACCGCCTCCCAAACAAAATCTTGGACCTCCATTTGATTTCGTCCTTTCTTTAATATTTATTTCTTCTCCCTAAAAAAAAGCCCACTCGAAATTTGAATGTTCAAAACGTATGATAAATATGATATTTTAACACACTGGTTTAACACTTACAGGTGCCTGTTGGTGAGGATGGTTTTCCGAATTTTGTAAAATTTCATATTTATGAACCAAGGAATGATTGTCATAGTCATGCGTGTATAGGGATGAGTGTTATAGTCATGCGTGTATAGGGATGAGTGTCATAGTCATCCGTGTATAGGGATGAGTGTTATAGTCGTGTGTGTATAGGGATGAGTGTTATAGTCATGCGTGTATAGGGATGAGTGTTATAGTGATGCGTGTACAGGGATGAGTGTTATAGTCATCCGTGTATAGGGATGAGTGTTATAGTCATCCGTGTATAGGGATGAGTGTTATAGTCATGCGTGTATAGGGATGAGTGTCATAGTCATGCGTGTATAGGGATGAGTGTTATAGTGATGCGTGTATAGGGATGAGTGTCATAGTCATCCGTGTATAGGGATGAGTGTTATAGTCATCCGTGTATAGGGATGAGTGTTATAGTCATGCGTGTATAGGGATGAGTGTCATAGTCATGCGTGTATAGGGATGAGTGTTATAGTCATACGTGTATAGGATGAGTGTTATAGTCATGCGTGTATAGGGATGAGTGTTATAGTCATGCGTGTATAGCGATGAGTGTTATAGTCATCCGTGTAAAGGGATGAGTGTTATAGTCATGCGTGTATAGGTATGAGTGTTATAGTCATGCGTGTATAGGATGAGTGTCATAGTCATGCGTGTATAGGGATGAGTGTTATAGTCATGCGTGTATAGGGATGAGTGTCATAGTCATGCGTGTATAGGGATGAGTGTTATAGTCATGCGTGTATAGGGATGAGTGTTATAGTCATGCGTGTATAGGTATGAGTGTTATAGTCATGCGTGTATAGGATGAGTGTCATAGTCATGCGTGTATAGGGATGAGTGTTATAGTCATGCGTGTATAGGGATGATTGTCATAGTCATCCGTGTATAGGGATGAGTGTTATAGTGATGCGTGTATAGGTATGAGTGTTATAGTCATGCGTGTATAGGATGAGTGTCATAGTCATGCGTGTATAGGGATGAGTGTTATAGTCATGCGTGTATAGGGATGAGTGTCATAGTCATGCGTGTATAGGGATGAGTGTTATAGTCATGCGTGTATAGGGATGAGTGTTATAGTCATGCGTGTATAGGTATGAGTGTTATAGTCATGCGTGTATAGGATGAGTGTCATAGTCATGCGTGTATAGGGATGAGTGTTATAGTCATGCGTGTATAGGGATGATTGTCATAGTCATCCGTGTATAGGGATGAGTGTTATAGTGATGCGTGTATAGGTATGAGTGTTATAGTCATGCGTGTATAGGATGAGTGTCGTAGTCATCCGTGTACAGGGATGAGTGTTATAGTCATGCGTGTATAGGGATGAGTGTCATAGTCATCCGTGTATAGGGATGAGTGTTATAGTCATGCGTGTATAGGGATGAGTGTTATAGTCATGCGTGTATAGGGATGAGTGTCATAGTCATGCGTGTATAGGGATGAGTGTTATAGTCATGCGTGTATAGGGATGAGTGTTATAGTCATGCGTGTATAGGTATGAGTGTTATAGTCATGCGTGTATAGGGATGAGTGTTATAGTCATGCGTGTATAGGGATGAGTGTTATAGTCATGCGTGTATAGGTATGAGTGTCATAGTCATGCGTGTATAGGGATGAGTGTTATAGTCATGCGTGTATAGGGATGAGTGTTATAGTCATGCGTGTATAGGATGAGTGTCATAGTCATGCGTGTATAGGGATGAGTGTTATAGTCATGCGTGTATAGGGATGATTGTCATAGTCATCCGTGTATAGGGATGAGTGTTATAGTGATGCGTGTATAGGTATGAGTGTTATAGTCATGCGTGTATAGGATGAGTGTCATAGTCATGCGTGTATAGGGATGAGTGTTATAGTCATGCGTGTATAGGGATGAGTGTCATAGTCATGCGTGTATAGGGATGAGTGTTATAGTCATGCGTGTATAGGGATGAGTGTTATAGTCATGCGTGTATAGGTATGAGTGTTATAGTCATGCGTGTATAGGATGAGTGTCATAGTCATGCGTGTATAGGGATGAGTGTTATAGTCATGCGTGTATAGGGATGATTGTCATAGTCATCCGTGTATAGGGATGAGTGTTATAGTGATGCGTGTATAGGTATGAGTGTTATAGTCATGCGTGTATAGGATGAGTGTCATAGTCATGCGTGTATAGGGATGAGTGTTATAGTCATGCGTGTATAGGATGAGTGTCATAGTCATGCGTGTATAGGGATGAGTGTCATAGTCATGCGTGTATAGGGATGAGTGTTATAGTCATGCGTGTATAGGGATGAGTGTTATAGTCATCCATGTATAAGGATGAGTGTTTTAGTCATGCCTGTATAGGGATGAGTGTCATAGTCATGCGTGTATAGGGATGAGTGTTATAGTCATCCGTGTAAAGGGATGAGTGTTATAGTCATGCGTGTATAGGGATGAGTGTTATAGTCATCCATGTATAAGGATGAGTGTTTTAGTCATGCCTGTATAGGGATGAGTGTCATAGTCATGCGTGTATAGGGATGATTGTCATAGTCATCCGTGTATAGGGATGAGTGTTATAGTCATGCGTGTATAGGGATGAGTGTTATAGTCATGCGTGTATAGGTATGAGTGTTATAGTCATGCGTGTATAGGATGAGTGTCATAGTCATGCGTGTATAGGGATGAGTGTTATAGTCATGCGTGTATAGGGATGATTGTCATAGTCATGCGTGTATAGGGATGAGTGTTATAGTCATGCGTGTATAGGGATGAGTGTCATAGTCATGCGTGTATAGGGATGAGTGTTATAGTCATGCGTGTATAGGGATGAGTGTTATAGTCATGCGTGTATAGGTATGAGTGTTATAGTCATGCGTGTATAGGATGAGTGTCATAGTCATGCGTGTATAGGGATGAGTGTTATAGTCATGCGTGTATAGGGATGATTGTCATAGTCATCCGTGTATAGGGATGAGTGTTATAGTGATGCGTGTATAGGTATGAGTGTTATAGTCATGCGTGTATAGGATGAGTGTCATAGTCATGCGTGTATAGGGATGAGTGTTATAGTCATGCGTGTATAAGGATGAGTGTCATAGTCATGCGTGTATAGGGATGAGTGTTATAGTCATGCGTGTATAGGGATGAGTGTCATAGTCATCCGTGTATAGGGATGATTGTCATAGTCATCCGTGTATAGGGATGAGTGTTATAGTCATGCGTGTATAGGGATGAGTGTCATAGTCATGCGTGTATAGGGATGAGTGTTATAGTCATACGTGTATAGGATGAGTGTTATAGTCATGCGTGTATAGGGATGAGTGTTATAGTCATGCGTGTATAGCGATGAGTGTTATAGTCATCCGTGTAAAGGGATGAGTGTTATAGTCATGCGTGTATAGGTATGAGTGTTATAGTCATGCGTGTATAGGATGAGTGTCATAGTCATGCGTGTATAGGGATGAGTGTTATAGTCATGCGTGTATAGGGATGAGTGTCATAGTCATGCGTGTATAGGGATGAGTGTTATAGTCATGCGTGTATAGGGATGAGTGTTATAGTCATGCGTGTATAGGTATGAGTGTTATAGTCATGCGTGTATAGGATGAGTGTCATAGTCATGCGTGTATAGGGATGAGTGTTATAGTCATGCGTGTATAGGGATGATTGTCATAGTCATCCGTGTATAGGGATGAGTGTTATAGTGATGCGTGTATAGGTATGAGTGTTATAGTCATGCGTGTATAGGATGAGTGTCATAGTCATGCGTGTATAGGGATGAGTGTTATAGTCATGCGTGCATAGGGATGAGTGTCATAGTCATGCGTGTATAGGGATGAGTGTTATAGTCATGCGTGTATAGGGATGAGTGTTATAGTCATGCGTGTATAGGTATGAGTGTTATAGTCATGCGTGTATAGGATGAGTGTCATAGTCATGCGTGTATAGGGATGAGTGTTATAGTCATGCGTGTATAGGGATGATTGTCATAGTCATCCGTGTATAGGGATGAGTGTTATAGTGATGCGTGTATAGGTATGAGTGTTATAGTCATGCGTGTATAGGATGAGTGTCGTAGTCATCCGTGTACAGGGATGAGTGTTATAGTCATGCGTGTATAGGGATGAGTGTCATAGTCATCCGTGTATAGGGATGAGTGTTATAGTCATGCGTGTATAGGGATGAGTGTTATAGTCATGCGTGTATAGGGATGAGTGTCATAGTCATGCGTGTATAGGGATGAGTGTTATAGTCATGCGTGTATAGGGATGAGTGTTATAGTCATGCGTGTATAGGTATGAGTGTTATAGTCATGCGTGTATAGGATGAGTGTCATAGTCATGCGTGTATAGGGATGAGTGTTATAGTCATGCGTGTATAGGGATGATTGTCATAGTCATCCGTGTATAGGGATGAGTGTTATAGTGATGCGTGTATAGGTATGAGTGTTATAGTCATGCGTGTATAGGATGAGTGTCATAGTCATGCGTGTATAGGGATGAGTGTTATAGTCATGCGTGTATAGGGATGAGTGTCATAGTCATGCGTGTATAGGGATGAGTGTTATAGTCATGCGTGTATAGGGATGAGTGTTATAGTCATGCGTGTATAGGTATGAGTGTTATAGTCATGCGTGTATAGGATGAGTGTCATAGTCATGCGTGTATAGGGATGAGTGTTATAGTCATGCGTGTATAGGGATGATTGTCATAGTCATCCGTGTATAGGGATGAGTGTTATAGTGATGCGTGTATAGGTATGAGTGTTATAGTCATGCGTGTATAGGATGAGTGTCATAGTCATGCGTGTATAGGGATGAGTGTTATAGTCATGCGTGTATAGGATGAGTGTCATAGTCATGCGTGTATAGGGATGAGTGTCATAGTCATGCGTGTATAGGGATGAGTGTTATAGTCATGCGTGTATAGGGATGAGTGTTATAGTCATCCATGTATAAGGATGAGTGTTTTAGTCATGCCTGTATAGGGATGAGTGTCATAGTCATGCGTGTATAGGGATGAGTGTTATAGTCATCCGTGTAAAGGGATGAGTGTTATAGTCATGCGTGTATAGGGATGAGTGTTATAGTCATCCATGTATAAGGATGAGTGTTTTAGTCATGCCTGTATAGGGATGAGTGTCATAGTCATGCGTGTATAGGGATGAGTGTTATAGTCATCCGTGTATAGGGATGAGTGTTATAGTCATCCGTGTATAGGGATGAGTGTTATAGTTATGCGTGTATAGGGATGAGTGTTATAGTCATGCGTGTATAGGGATGAGTGTTATAGTCATGCGTGTATAGGGATGAGTGTTATAGTCATGCGTGTATAGGGATGAGTGTTATAGTCATCCATGTATAAGGATGAGTGTTTTAGTCATGCCTGTATAGGGATGAGTGTCATAGTCATGCGTGTATAGGGATGAGTGTTATAGTCATCCGTGTATAGGGATGAGTGTTATAGTCATCCGTGTATAGGGATGAGTGTTATAGTTATGCGTGTATAGGGATGAGTGTTATAGTCATCCGTGTAAAGGGATGAGTGTTATAGTCATGCGTGTAAAGGGATGAGTGTCATAGTCATGCGTGTATAGGGATGACTGTCATAGTCATGTGTGTATAGGGATGAGTGTTATAGTCATCGGTGTATAGGGATGAGTGTTATAGTCATGCGTGTATAGGGATGAGTGTCATAGTCATGCGTGTATAGGGATGAGTGTCATAGTCATCCGTGTATAGGGATGAGTGTTATAGTCATGCGTGTATAGGGATGAGTGTTATAGTCATGCGTGTATAGGGATGAGTGTTATAGTCATGCGTGTATAGCGATGAGTGTTATAGTCAACCGTGTAAAGGGATGAGTGTTATAGTCATGCGTGTATAGGGATGAGTGCCATAGTCATCCGTGTATAGGGATGAGTGTTATAGTCATACGTGTATAGGGATGAGTGTTATAGTCATGCGTGTATAGGGATGAGTGCCATAGTCATCCTTGTATAGGGATGAGTGTTATATTCATGCGTGTATAGGGATGAGTGCCATAGTCATCCGTGTATAGGGATGAGTGTTATAGTCATGCGTGTATAGGGATGAGTGTTATAGTCATGCGTGTATAGGGATGAGTGCCATAGTCATCCGTGTATAGGGATGAGTGTTATAGTCATCCGTGTATAGGGATGAGTGGCATAGTCATGCGTGTATAGGATGAGTGCTATAGTCATGCGTGTATAGGGATGATTGTCATAGTCATCCGTCTAAAGGGATGAGTGTTATAGTCATCCGTGTAAAGGGATGAGTGTTATCGTTATCCGTGTATAGGGATGGGTGTCATAGTCATGCGTGTATAGGATGAGTGTTATAGTCATACGTGTATAGGGATGAGTGTTATAGTCATGCGTGTATAGGGATGAGTGTCATAGTCATCCGTGTATAGGGATGAGTGTCATAGTCATCCGTGTATAGGGATGAGTGTCATAGTCATGCGTGTATAGGGATGAGTGTCATAGTCATCCGTGTATAGGGATGAGTGTTATAGTCATCCGTGTATAGGGATGATTGTCATAGTCATCCGTGTATAGGGATGAGTGTTATAGTCATGCGTGTATAGGGATGACTGTCATAGTCATGTGTGTATAGGGATGAGTGTTATAGTCATGCGTGTATAGGGATGAGTGTTATAGTCATGCGTGTATAGGGATGAGTGCCATAGTCAAGCGTGCATAGGGATGAGTGTTATAGTCATCCGTGAATAGGGATGAGTGTTATAGTCATGCGTGTATAGGGATGAGTGTTATAGTCAAGCGTGTATAGGGATGAGTGTTATAGTCATGCGTGTATAGGGATGAGTGCCATAGTCAAGCGTGTATAGGGATGAGTGTTATAGTCATCCGTATATAGGGATGAGTGTTATAGCCATGCGTGTATAGGGATGAGTGTTATAGGCATGCGTGTATAGGATGAGTGCCATAGTAAAGCGTGTATAGGGATGAGTGTTATAGTCATCCGTGTATAGGGATGAGTGTTATAGTCATCCGTGTATAGGGATGAGTGTTATAGTCATCCGTGTATAGGGATGAGTGTTATAGTGATGCGTGTATAGGTATGAGTGTTATAGTCATCCGTGTATAGGGATGAGTGTCATAGTCATGCGTGTATAGGGATGAATGTTATAGTCATGCATGTATAGGGATGAGTGCCATAGTCATGCGTGTATAGGATGAGTGTTATAGTCATGCGTGTATAGGGATGAGTGTTATAGCCATGCGTGTATAGGGATGAGTGCCTTAGTCATGCGGTTATAGGGATGAGTGTTATAGTCATGCGTGTTAAGGGATGAGTGTTTTTCTAGTCATGCGTGTATAGGGATGAGTGACATAGTCATCCGTGTATAGGGATGAGTGTTATAGTCATGCGTGTATAGGGATAAGTGCCATAGTCATCCGAGTATAGGGATGAGTGTTATAGTCATGCGTGTATAGGGATGAGTGTCGTAGTCATCCGTGTATAGGGATGAGTGTTATAGTCATCCGTGTAAAGGGATGAGTGTTATAGTCATCCGTGTATAGGGATGAGTGTTATAGTCATGCGTGTATAGGGATGAGTGTTATAGTCATGCGTGTATAGGATGAGTGCCATAGTAAAGCGTGTATAGGGATGAGTGTTATAGTCATCCGTGTATAGGGATGAGTGTTATAGTCATGCGTGTATAGGATGAGTGCCATAGTAAAGCGTGTATAGGGATGAGTGTCATAGTCATGCGTGTATAGGAATGAGTGTTATCGTCATACGTGTATAGGGATGAGTGTTATAGTCATGCATGTATAGGGATGAGTGTCATAGTCATGCGTGTATAGGATGAGTGTTATAGTCATGCGTGTATAGGGATGAGTGTTATAGTCATGCGTGTATAGGATGAGTGTTATAGTCATGCGTGTATAGGGATGAGTGTTATAGTCATGCGTGTATAGGGATGAGTGTTATAGTCATGCGTGTATAGGGATGAGTGTTATAGTCATGCGTGTATAGGGATGAGTGTTATAGCCATGCGTGTATAGGGATGAGTGCCATAGTCATGCATGTAAAGGGATGAGTGTAATAGTCATGCGTGTATAGGGATGAGTGTCATAGTAATGCGTCTATATGATGAGTGTTATAGTCATGCGTGTAAAGGGATGAGTGTTATAGTCATCCGTGTAAAGGGATGAGTGTTATAGTCATCCGTGTATAGGGATGAGTGTTATAGTCATCCGTGTATAGGGATTGGTGTTATAGTCATGCGTGTATAGGGATGGGTGTTATAGTCATCCGTGTAAAGGGATGAGTGTTATAGTCATTCGTGTATAGGGATGAGTGCCATAGTCAAGCGTGTATAGGGATGAGTGTCATAGTCATCCGTGTATAGGGATGAGTGTTATAGTCATCCGTGTATAGGGATGAGTGTTATAGTCATGCGTGTATAGGGATGAGTGTCATAGTCATGCGTGTATAGGGATGAGTGTCATAGTCGTGCGTGTATAGGGATGAGTGTTATAGTCGTGTGTGTATAGGGATGAGTGTTATAGTCATCCGTGTAAAGGGATGAGTGTTATAGTCATCCGTTTATAGGGATGAGTGCCATAGTCAAGCGTGTATAGGGATGAGTGTTATAGTCATCCGTGTATAGGGATGAGTGGTATAGTCATCCGTGTATAGGGATGAGTGTTATAGTCATGCGTGTATAGGGATGAGTGTCATAATCGTGCGTGTATAGGGATGAGTGTTATAGTCGTGTGTGTATAGGGATGAGTGTTATAGTCAAGCATGTATAGGGATGAGTGCCATAGTCATGCGTGTATAGGGATGAGTGTTATAGTCATCCGTGTATAGGGATGAGTGTTATAGTCATCCGTGTATAGGGATGAGTGTCATAGTCATGCGTGTATAGGGATGAGTGTTATATTCATACGTGTATAGGGATGAGTGTTATAGTCATCCGTGTATAGGGATGAGTGTTATAGCCATGCATGTATAGGGATGAGTGTCATAGTCATGCGTGTATATGGATGAGTGTCATAGTCGTGCGTGTATAGGGATGAGTGTTATAGCCATGCGTGTATAGGGATGAGTGTCATAGTCATCCGTGTATAGGGATGAGTGTCATAGTCATGCGTGTATAGGGATGAGTGTTATAGTCATGCGTGTATAGGTATGAGTGTCATAGTCATCCGTGTATAGGGATGAGTGTTATAGTCATACGTGTATAGGGATGAGTGTTATAGTCATCCGTGTATAGGGATGAGTGTCATAGTCATCCGTGTATAGGGATGAGTGCCATAGTCATGCGTGTATAGGGATGAGTGTCATAGTCATGCGTGTATAGGGATGAGTGTTATATTCATACGTGTATAGGGATGAGTGTTATAGTCATCCGTGAATAGGGAGGAGTGTTATAGTCATGCGTGTATAGGGATGAGTGTCATAGTCATCCGTGTATAGGGATGAGTGCCATAGTCATGCGTGTATAGGGATGAGTGCCATAGTCAAGCGTGTATAGGGATGAGTGTTATAGTCATCCGTGTATAGGGATGAGTGTTATAGTCATCCATGTATAAGGATGAGTGTTTTAGTCATGCCTGTATAGGGATGAGTGTCATAGTCATGCGTGTATAGGGATGAGTGTTATAGTCATCCGTGTATAGGGATGAGTGTTATAGTCATCCGTGTATAGGGATGAGTGTCATAGTCATGCGTGTATAGGGATGAGTGCCATAGTCATGCGTGTATAGGGATGAGTGCCATAGTCATGCGTGTATAGGGATGAGTGCCATAATCATGCGTGTATAGGGATGAGTGTTATAGTCATGCGTGTATAGGGATGAGTGCCATAGTCATGCATGTATAGGGATGAGTGTTATAGTCATGCGTGTATAGGGATGAGTGTTATAGTCATGCGTGTATAGGGATGAGTGTTATAGTCATGCGTGTATAGGGATGAGTGTTATAGGCATGCGTGTATAGGGATGAGTGTTATAGTCATGCGTGTATAGGGATGAGTGTTATAGTCATGCGTGTATAGGGATGAGTGTTATAGGCATGCATGTATAGGGATTAATGGCATAGTCATCCGTGTATAGGGATGAGTGTCGTGTTATATATTTTGCTTGGTCGTGTTGTAATTTTGGTATGATCTATTCGTTCGTGCTTGAAAGCATTAAAGAAGGGCCTTTAGTGATTCTACAATTGAAGTCGCCGACAATTCCATAGTCTTAATGTTAAATGTTGTCGAGGTCATGGTAAAATTAGCATTGAAAAAGTCAAACAAAAATGCTCCATTTATAAAACTTGTCTAAAAAAATAGAACAACTGACTAAGGTTTAAATCTTCCTTATGATATCATTAAGCTTAGTAAAGCGTTCATCGCCTAACATTTATGTCAACTTATGTATCTCGATAAGGCATTTTCAAGGGTCTATTGTTTCGTTTGTCTGAGCCTGACGCGACTTCTACAATTACCTCCCTAGAGAGACCTGTACAATTCAGTGCATTCTCAACTCCCTTGGGAGTATACAAGCAGATCTGCTAATAAGGCGCTAATTCTTTTCATTCACATTACCAGTCGTCTAATTTACCAGGTACCCAGTTTACTCCTTGGTGGAGCGAGTGTAACGTACTGTAAAGTAACTAGCCAAAGGTTACAACGGTTTAGGAATTATCGGCGACGGTGAGATCAGAACCCACGACCTATATAGTCTACCGCACTAACAACTACGCCACCAGCTCTTCATTTTTATATCGATTTTACATTTTTCACGCACGTTTATTAATCAAAACACTCCATGTTGCAGAAGATTAAGGAAAACAAACAAACAAACAGACAGACATCTATCATGTGAAATACTTTTTTTCGGGTCCGAATGTATTATGTAATATATAATAATAATGAGTTTCTGATAATAATTACTGTTATACGAATCGTATGTATTGTCAAGCAAAACTTATGCGTTACATGCATAACTTATCGATTTTTTTTTTGTCATCTCGCGTAAAGATTACTTCGTCAATTGTTGCAGAATTATTTTTATACACTTATGAAAAAGAATTTATCAAAAATCTTCAAAAGCAAAGTAAACATGATGATTTGAAATGTTTCATTGTTACTTCTAGGTAACTTGATAATATTCTTACTATCGACTATCCTGTTTTGGAGAGAATAATAATGTTATTTATCCACAAGAATTAACTATAAACAGGGCAAAACATTACAAACACAGAAACGTCATTTTTGGACCTAAGTATCAAAATTGTCAATTGAGAGATTCGTACAACTGTGTATTACAAAAGAGATGATTTTGGATTTAACATAGTGAATTTTCCCGGCTTGATGTCGATGTTTCAAGATTACCGTCATTCGGTATCTACATTTCACAGCTCATCCAGTATGCTAGGGAATGCTTGTACTGATGTTTTGGATTTTCATAATAGAAACTTACAAATTACCAAGAAACTTTCAGGTCAAGGTTTTTGTTTTCACAAGCTAGTACATACTATGATTGAATTTCATACTGATATAATGTACTGCAAGCTATCTTGCACGTGGAAATAGACTAATTACCGAGTAAATGTTGGAAATAAGGGAGAACATATTAAGTGCATTTGTTGCTCAAGACTTTAAAAGCACTAGATTACACATTATAGTAATTCGTTCTTTGTCTTCTATATTAACTATATTTATATATTTATCATATCTAGAAAAAATTGAATCATAGATATCATACAAACTTGAATTTATTCAACAAATCACTACTCACATTTATAGCCGATGCTGCTTTAGTACTTGCATAAACATTTCGTTTTGAAAACATATGAACATATGAATCTTTGGTATTATCTTGAACAAAACGATCCTCCAGTTTTTAGGTTATCTATGAGAAGAAAAAAAGGATCTACTTGTAAATTACACAAATGTACAACATTCTGCTCCTTTTATATTGCTAATGCTCGAGTCGTTTTCTAAAGATTTCCTGCGCCCAATTGAAGTTGCATTTAAACATTCTTTGTCTTTGACAGAAAAAGTTTAAGTATGCGAGGCTTTACAACGCTTTGTGAAGTACAAAACATTCTAGCATGAATAGCATTCATAAAATACACTGTGTTTGTGGCAGTATGCTAAGGGAAAATCCTTATTTCATGACCATTTTCTGTTTGCTGAGTGTTATATCAAAGAAATAGTAAACATTTTAGAATAACTGTACTGATGCATTATCTTTTATTGTTTATTTGATTAAAATTCGATTCGATAACAATAGTCTTATTAAACACACTGTCTTCTAATGTTTTATTTCAATTATGCCTCAAAATGAGCTGTCCCATAGGAAAGCCAACAATATGGCAAAATTGTGATAATTTTGGGTTTTCACATTTTCAAAAATATGTTCTTTTCTGAAAAAAATCATTTTGATACCAGATATACAATTACAGTAAAAGAAATAATCTATCAAAACAGATTTTGAAATTATTATGATCATAGCTGCGACGCAAAGTTACTTTGACGTCATGACGTTCTTATCTTGTGGGCATTTGAAACTACGTGAAGGATCTTGAAGTATGCAGCTAATCAGTAGTTACTGTGTTTAAATTAAGATTTGTTCATTTTCAAGCGTCCGTGCAATTATTTCTGCAATAACTACTATTAAAAGCTTACCAATGGATAGACAAAAGACCCGGGGATAGTAACCAGGATAATGTGCAATTGGCACTTATAAATAGGTTACACTTCCATGGGGTATTTCGGTGTTTAACTGTGGGTTTAATTGTGGGTTTTACTGTGGGTGCTGCAACCAAGTAGTGTTGGAGATCCCTTCTTTTTCTACTAATTGTATTA
Organism: Pinctada fucata; assembly: GCA_028142955.1. Classification (NCBI taxonomy): domain Eukaryota; kingdom Metazoa; phylum Mollusca; class Bivalvia; order Pterioida; family Pteriidae; genus Pinctada; species Pinctada fucata. The sequence continues at coordinate 55,489,820 of AP027106.1, read as the reverse complement.
GTGACGAACGTAAAATGATTCAAACCAGTTATTGATTCTATTTATTTTTACAATTGCCGCGTGCAGATTTGTAATACATTGTACATAATTTCGTTTTGAAGACTTATTTTGATATCAATTTTTTGATTCTGCATTCCGGTCATGGGCGTAGCCAAGGGTACTTTTGTACGCAAAAACGTCCACATCGTTTTCGCAGAGAAAAAAGTTTTCTTCATCTTAGATATGTTTAATTGTTAGCTGACATCGAATTGTACGCTTTAGCCCTTCTAATTCAGCCCAAATACATATACGCATCAGATGTAATCAGTTTGCTTCATTTTATCAATTATCTTGAATTGTGAAAATTTTATTGAAGAAATAAACAAATAGGGTTATCTCTACCGGCGCATGATGAGTAACGTCATGGAGCCGGCTACGGTTCCGAAAATGCCAAGTAGCAGCAACGCACACATGGTCTATTAATGTTGCATGCATTGAGAACACACGCGAATCAAATCTTTATCATTTGGCAGGATTATCTACACGGTAGATTTACTCATCTGGTACTTCATTGCTATTTTTTTCTTTCGTACAGTTCGGCTCCTTTCTTCCTTCGGCAATGACGTCAATGACCAAATTATCTACTCAACCATTGTCCTTCATCTCATACGCCCTTGATCAATATTGTCTATTCATCCGTCAGAAAATCTCTTTTGTCACTCATTTACTTATATGCTTTGCAAACATTTTCACACCTCTCTTATGCTTCCAGTTCTTAGTTTGTCTGTACAAGAGTCCATCCACGACAAACACAATAATTTATTAACATTTTATGCTCCGCTTATGCATTTGACGTCGCCATATTTTGAATGATTGATGATGGGGGTATGCCATAAATTGTGTTATGTCAATCAGAAAAATATAGTATGTAAGTACATGTACCCACAAACACCAGCCCTTTCTGTTAAGGTTTTTATGCTATTCAAATATTCATTCTTAAATATTCAGCTGGCTTTAATATCAATTCTTTATTTTAATCTCATGACAATATCAGACTGCTCCGGTGCGGTTCAACTTCTTTTGAAGTAATTCCATTAATTTTGAACATTCATGGCAGTTTTCAATTTTTGTGAGACATGATTTAGTTGAATCACGTCTTTGAAAACCTTGTTTATATATAACACAAAATAAAGAAACTGTTTGCAATGTCTAAGATTTTCTTGGACATCGGCACACCCTCCTAATATGCTTAGAAATAGCAACAGAAATTCCCATGTTCTATATTGAAATATAACTCAAAGTTTTCAACAGGGACCATTGCGATACGATATGTTATATTACAGGAGGGCGAATCCTCTTTCTATTCTAGTCAAGAATTGAATACTCTTTTATTTAAAGACTCTCCAATCTTTAATAAAACTTATCCTACAAATAAACGATAACAGATTACTAAAACAACCATCTTATGATGCTTCGTATTTAAAGATATTTTCTATAATATGATCAACATGCGGGTGTTGTATGCAAGCAGGAGATGCTCACTCTTCCTGGGCACCTGGTCTCACTCCAATATCGGGAGTTCGCTTCTTTTCATATGGTGGAGGTTTTTGTTTGTTTGCTTTGGTTCCTGTTTTATCCTGATTTTGTATGCCTTCGGTTTCTGATTTTCTGAATTTCGATTTTGTGCTGTATACACTGGGATATGGTCATTATCCATATTTGTCATCATTCAATTCTACAAAATGTCCGTATATTTATTCATGATATGTATTTATAGAACTTGTCACGTTCTATTTACTAAAGGTTTTCAATAATGTCTATCAGACATTTTAATTGTATAGAACAATACCTTCGCTAAGGAATTAAGTGTCATTAATTTGTTCACTGGTTCTTCATCTTTTTAAAATGAAATCTGAAATATTTATCCCTATCGACTTCAGATTTTGTAATTGTAAATTGCGGTAGTTCATTTATCATTATTTGACATGTTTCACTAAGGTTTGTTTCACATAATTCCACTTCGATCTCACGATTTACTTCCATCATTGACAAAATAAAGTTTTCCCAGCATTCATCTGACATTGTCACCTTATGGAAATCGATAAATTCACAATCTTCTAATCTAGAGTTCAATTGCATTGAAATTGTATCCATGGACACATTATTAATTGCCAGCCTTTGTAACATTGGACAATTAACCACTGCCATACTTGCAATTAGGGCGTCATATTGGCAATCATCAATACCCTCTTTTTCATACGATATGCCCACATAGTCAAAGACTTGTAAATGCGAAAGTTGATGCAAGACTTCCATTAACTCTATTTTTTCTTCTTCAATTGCTGTTCCAATAGATAAAGAGATCAGTTGTGGAAGAGATGGCAGTATTTGTATCAAACCGCTCAATGGCGCTATTTGTTTTTCGTCTTTCTCGTCCTCATTATCTGTAACCCTAATTCCCCGAAGGCCAAGATGTTTCAGTGACTTATTTGAACATAATGCCGTCGGAAAGTCAAACAGCACATCCCATGTTATTGTCAAATCGTATAATGTCAAAGATGAAAGCGTGTAGAAAATATTGCAAGTCCTGCGTAAAGTCCGATCTGTATAAAATCCGCTGATAAATAGAGATTGAAGCGACAAAAGCCTATCCAAGATGTCCGAGAATAACTGGTTGCTTATTCCATATGACGAATCTGTAGAAACGTAAACCAAGGAGAGAGATTTGACGTTACCATGGTGATGAAGGAGGATATCCACTGTATTCTGTATGGTTTCTTTAACACTGTTATTATCTAAAAACACATCGGTGACAACAACCTCTTCAGGTAGGTATTCTTTTGTTTTGATTTCTTCCTGTGTGTGTTTCATTTCGCTAACACAGTTCAGTTGTACAATATATATCATCATAACTTTGTGTAAATTTCGAAAATCAAATGTTTCTCGATAGCTAATCAAGTCCATGTCTGAATCGCAAGTTCGTGCAATATGTTGCAAAAGTAGGTAACCATCCATTGACCTGAAGCCGGATAAGAACATTATAACTTTCTCCATTTCAAAAATGGTTTCAACGTCTTTTAGAATAGAACAAAACGATTCGGTTGACACTTTGCCGGTAGCTATGTGGAAAGCAGCCAGGAATTCTTGCATGGATTTATGGAAGAAATTCACGCTTATCTTATGCTCGTTGAAACTGCCGGGCGCCTCGCATTGAGTAAGCAATCCAACTTTCAGTGCCAACTCAAGAATCGGTTTTCCAAACCGTTTTTGTAGCCGTCTTTTTCTGAATACTAGATTCTTCTCTTTTGAAATAAGGTCATCAAACGCAATTTCCCCTAGCTTTTCCAAAACTGGGAGAAAATCCAAAACGTATTCAGTTTCTACAAATTTCTCTATATTCAACTCCATTTCCTCAAGTGCTTCAATATCTGCCATCGTGATATCTTTCTTCTTCAATGCCCTAGATATCAGCAAGTCTATCAAATCTGTGTAGAAATTCGTAATGCTTTTTCCGACGGTTTTCCGTTCGCTCCAAATATGAATGCATGCAACAGCAATCAAAGGAACTTTCAAGAGATCCTTCATTTGATGATCTTTCATTTTCTGATTTATGTCTTCTTTCTGTGTATTATATTCAGGAGAATCAAATTGAAGTTCATAGAAATTAGTAAGTATATTATCGACAAGTTTATCGATACCATTGTCGTCGAGACCGTGTATTTCAAGAACCTTGTCTTTTTTGGAAATCGTTTCAACAAGCTCATCAATTTTCCACGGACGAGACGTCCAAAGAATGGTGCAATCGCCCATACCATTTAGGTTTGGCAGCCCATTAACTTTCAGTTTGGATTTTGCTTCATTTGCAATTTTCCACTCATCTAATCCGTCAACGATAACCAAACATTTCTGCGAACTTCTGCATAAAACATGACGTATGACGTCATGGCAATCAGGATGACGCTCATAGACATCATGACAAATCATATCAATCAGAGATGTCCGGCATTCGTCTACATGCCGCAACTTCACATGGAATAAAAATTCAAACTCAGAAAGAGCATCTTCCCATTCATCCAAGATAGGACCATGTCTGTTAGTTCTTTTCTTTTGATGTGCTTGGCACCAATATTTCAGAAGCTGTTGGCAGAATACAGTTTTTCCATGACCTGCATCTCCCAACAGAAATACATTTCTCGCCCGTTCTTCTTTATTGATGTAGAATACATCATTCGGATGTTTTACTTTTTTACATTCATTCTCGGGGTTGAATTTCCTTCCGATATTTCTTCCTTTACCTTTGTACTCCAAGTTTTCTTTTATATATACCGGAGCATAGATTTCACCAACAGAGAGGCTACTTGACATCTGTAGAGGTGATACCGGTATCCTTTCAGTTTCTGTCTCATTGATAACTAAGAGTTGCTTCATGAAGGTTCGAGTTCTTTCATTTTCTGTGAATTTTAAAGAATATAATATAAAATCAAAAACATAAAATGCTCTATTAATACAGCAATACTGTCTAAAATGTATATAATTATTCACGAATGGGTATGTTGAGTGTAATAATTATCGGCAACTTTTATCTTTTCAACCGCTAAAAACCAATTGTTAAAAATAGTCTTTTTTTTATTTTGCCTGTAGGACATTGTTCAAGCCCCGCCTTGGGGCACAGAGTCACTGAACCCAAATTGGTAAGAAAATTTGTATTGTTAATATACACAATTGGTGAAAGTGGCTTAACTCCTGATGGAACAGTATTGTAAAAACTTTTCTGGGGATCTTATCCTTAATTAACTATAAAACAATGTTTTGCATTCTATTTCAGTGACATATACCTTAAGTCCTTCGACAAAGTAATAAATGAATGATAATTACCCATTCCAGATGATTCTTCAACTGTAACGTCTGCTAAAAGAAGCTCATCTGAAAAGACAAATTGATCGATTTTTTTAATGAAGGTTCTTATCATTTTCTATTTTTTCATTCAAAATTATTACTACGTGCATTGTACATTTTAATGCTACTAGACAGTTTTGTTTTTTATTACATTTTAGGAGTACAAATTACTTATATACACATTTAGAAAGGACGGTAGATTAACAAGGTGAGTAACACAAAACAGAAAGCACAAACAACGTACTATTGTGTGACATTTTTTTAATTCCTAAATATCAGTTAGTTTTTGAACAGATGATATGTCAACATGTAATATTATGGAGTGTCTAAGTATGTCAGCATGCAACAAAATGTTACCATGGTTGAATTGCATGCTGAGATAATGTACTGCAAGCCATCTTGCACGTTGGAATAGACCAATCACCGAGTTTGATTTATGGGAGAACAAAGTCACTGTGCATTTATTGCTCAATTATCAAAGAAAAAGAATTTAAAAGCACTGGACTGCAGATTATTGCTTTGACATATCTTATGATCTATTTAAAAGAAAAATTTTACATAGAGCGTACGATTCAGATTTATTCTCACCAAGAAATTTTCTATATTTATCTGCTAGATCTGTGCGTCCATTTTCCTGTAATGCTGATAGAAGTTCCATCAACTGAGCACGTGCTGAAAGATGGGAAGAATTTGATCTCCATTTCAGAAGTGCTTTGAAAATCTTTGTTTCTAGATCACATGTACCATCATATTGTATCCGTTCTACCTCCGCTTCTGTAAGGCCGAGACAAATCGATAGTAAGTACCATTCGCTACCGGTGTCAGCTGCTATACTTCTTAGAAACTTCTCTGTGATTAAATGATGTGATAAATAAGATACACGTCGTCGTATCAGTGGATATAATACGTTACATATAAAAATATCAATTCACTGTAAGGACCAAAGTCAGCTGAATATGATATCTCAGATTTTGAGTATTTGTCATGGAAACAAGTATCAATTAGGGGATAACATATTTGTTTACCTTATCTAACTTTTTCTATCTTTTGTGCAAAGTTTTTCATCAAATAGCATCAAATTAGATAACATACACGAGAGTGACAAGACACACATTTTCTCCAACTGAACTTCCAGAACATGCAAAAACCAAGAATGATTACCTCATCTATTTTGATAAATCATGTCATCAATTTGAAGACTTGTTACAATTTAACCATGTTTTCATGAGCAATGGTATTTCAGCAAATAAGAATGGCAGATTTCGACATTAATGTAGGTCTTTCATCATTTTTCTCACCTGACAGAATTTTCGTCGGTTTATTCTCGTTCAGCTTATCGGATATAGATGATAAAGCTGTCCTAGAGGTTGATGCTTGCAGTGCTGTGTCAGTATTACCTAAGGCAGAATCAGGCCTGGTATCTGGTGGACCCGGGACACTTCCTCCGTCTGATTGATGCAATTGTGGTATTTTATCTTCCTCCTTTGACATTATCTTCTAAAAGTCTAGAATTTATAATATATACATTGAGCATGCAGCAATGGCAAAGGCCTATATTTGTAATATATATATTGTTCTATATGTGATATAATTACGAGGGCTGATTGATATGTTGTGAGCCTCGTATCGATAGATTTGGATTTTATCAGACACTTGTATTATTTTTCTACGTAATCCCCTTCAGTATCTATACACTTTTGCCAACGGTGTTTAAGGACCTTAATACCACTTTTATAGAACTCCTTATCTTTAATGGTCAGAAAGCCATCCACTGCAAGTTTGACGTCATCATCGGATTGAAAGTGGGTGCCAAAAATAGCTGTTTTCAGTTTTAGGAATAGATGAAATTCTGATGGAGCAAGATAAGGTGAATACGGCGGATGCTCAATCAAATCAAAAGCACAATCATGAATGGCAGTCATGGGAGTGACAGACTTGTGAACAGGAGCATTGTCCTGAATGAATAACATACCTTTAACTAGTGAGCTTTCCGGGGTGCTTAAGTTTGATATTTTCCCGTAACTGTGTCAGAAGTGAAGCATAGTATCTGCAAATGATTGTTTGTCCTTTTTAGAGAATAATCAATCAGCAGAATACCCTCTATATTGCAGAAAACCGAGGCTCACAACACATCTATCAATATCGTGTGTGATTAAATGAGTTAAAGAAGATCCTGACGATAATCTCAACAGCACTCACAATAGAGCACAAAATTGAGCATCGACGGACCCCTAGCAAGCTAATGGTGGGACCCGATGTCCGGGAGGAGTAAGCATCCCCTGTTGGCTAGCCGCACCCACCGTTGATGTTTACGCACGAAAATAAAACAATATATATAATACATGCACTGTCTGATGTTATGTCTATATAGAAAGTGCTATGGCGACAATGTCAGGCAAATATTTTCAAAACACTTACTGTCAAACCCCTCGCGGGGAATTTTTTACGAGCTCCACATGGCAAAGGACATAAGTGTGACACAATGAGTTAAGGATCAAGATCCTGAAGGTGTACTTTGACAAGTTTATCAGTGTTTATAACATACTAGTAATAATCATTTTTTTCTTTCTCAACTATGCTCCTTTCAATTAATCCTAAGTCAGTTGGCACCGGTTGTCCATTGGTCTCGTTGGTTTATGTGTGGTCTTTTATGTTTAATGTTTCTATGGTGTGAGTTAGTGTTCCTTTCTGTGGGTGTCTGTTCTGTGTTTTTTGCATCGAGTGTTTTGGGGTTTTGCTGTTGGTGCTGCAACTTAGTGTTGTTGGAGATCCCCTCCTTTCTTCTAGAATTTGGCAATATAATGGGTTTGGCGGTATATCGAGGTTTACTGATAATGTCAATAAAATCGGTGACTGTTGAAAATTTGAATACAAATAACGGCGTAAATAGCTATCTATAAACATACGTCCGTCGGTATTATAAATGAAATATTTAAATGGTAAAAATACAATATGCTCGTTGAACGTCTGTTTAATATCCATACTTAATTAACAAATTCATTTTGTACTTTATAGTCTAAAAATCTCAAGAGCAACTGCCCTACGTTTGACTACAAATTGTTACTTTCGTCTGCGTGATCCACATCTCGCCGTTGTGTTTAAATATTATGATCGGCGCGCGGCAGCCGTGGCGGTAAATTCGAGCCGTGGCGGTAAATTCGAGCCGTGGCGGTAAATTCTAATTGATGTCATACAGAATCGGAAATGATGATAGAGAGAAGGATTCAACAATTTGATTCTCTGTTATTCTTTATTTTTTTCCCTGTCATCCCGCTGTGAAGGGTGAATATCGCCGTATATAGGAGTAAATTTCGGCCGCGCGGTCAAATCTATATATACGTGAAAATCATACTCATCGGAATAATTATCTAACCTGAGACAGTTTTTATTTAAAACAACAATCAAATTGTATTAGAGAACGCCTTATTACCTGGATAATTACCTTGTTTGGCGGTGGTCATCGGTTGTTTGTACCTTAACATAAGTGGCGGATGGCGGTATGCGGGTTTTGCGTTATAATGGGGGATTTATATGGGGGAATTCTGTTCTTCATAGAGTCGTGTTGGTATGCGAGTTTGGCGTTATAACGAGGGGCGATATCGCGGAGGAGGAGTGTACAATACGAGACTCTTCACCAGTATTATTATTTCATAATAACTTTAAAAACTCAAATATTGTTTATTCATTGATCCAAAACGTTATTTATTCCTCTGTGATTCAATAATAAGGCCAAATCAATTTTCATGAAATGGTGCCAGATATATATAGAACATCCTATACTATGAACTTAAATGGATATTCTGACTTTCTCTTATCTTGGAGTACATTACTAGCTAGTTCGCCGATATCTCATTTATAAATGTCAATATCTGGCTGTATTTGTCCGTTTTCGGAGAATGAAAAAAAGTGACAATAACTTACCCTGTGATTTTTTTCAATATGGTTCTGGCTTTCGTATCATCTTTCACAAAAACTTGGGTAAGTTCTTATAGTTCGAACAAAAAAATCCATTTGTATTACATATCCTGATTCTGATTTGGTATTCTTTTACTATGCCCAAGGGGCATATACAGCTCCGTAAAACACTATTCTCCTGGGCTCATAGTTGTACTTGATGTTTGATACTACTTCCAAATGTACAAGTAGTAAAAACTTTGTATCTTAAACAAGGAAGATAATTCATGTACCATGTGATCAGCTTATTTCATGGAAAACGGATGCTCTCTGTAACTGGTGTTTAAGTCTTTTCAATACTGTAGGTCACTAAATTTTTCTACGTCAAAAATTACAAAGAAAATATTACAAAATGGTTCACGGCATGACAAATTCGTTATAGGGTGTGTGCCTGTCATACATTCTACTCAAAGTAAATAACGGACCCATGCTAACAAACATTTTTATCCCATATAGAAGGGGACAACATCGTGCACTGGGGGAGGGGGGAGTAGAAAAGGACTATTTTCTCAAGCAGCAAGTGTCTTCGGTCAATCGCTAAAATATTCCTCTAGATTAGAAATTTTCAAAAAGTCCCCTTACCCGCAAACAGATGTTATTGTAGAGCTCGCCCTGGAAATTGGAAATGGGTACAACATATGTTGATATAGTGATCTTGGACGAAGGAGTGTTACAGCACCTCGGGAAATCTTTGTTTGTGTATCAATATACACAGGAAGACTGCGTGCACATAATCAGGATAACCAAACCATGTTTTATAAACAACGCTTGGTTCTTCAAAGTCCACACAATGTGCACATTTATCTCCCTCCTTTTATGTGCAGTAATGTTAAACATCTTCAAATTTAATAGCATCATTTCAGAACAGATAAATTTCCAGGATGGACCAGTTCTACATGCGTGTTTCGGGTACTTTACCCCCGTCAGTGATCCTCAATCTATACAATGTAACATGGCCAAAGAGCGTAAAAGTTATTATGTCCAAAAATGTACCGAAAGACGTAGTAGGATTCATTATGCATAGCGTGTTTACTCAGCGCTTTGTTGTTCTGTCACCTTGGCTCCAGATAATTTTTCATTCTGGTGGATGAGATCAGAATGTTTCGATGTTTTGACTCATGTACGTTTGTTTTGCTGTTTTTCACCGGAAAACGTTGTCCTTTATATCCCCCTCCCGCTGTAACAATTAAAGGTGTGAGTGGAGGAATGATACTGGATTCGACATGGCCGTCCGTCTGTCTGTCCGGTTGTGAGCCTGTAGACCAAAGTTTGTCATCGCAAATGAAAAGTCTTATACATTGTAACAAGGAGTTTGAACATGAATTATGAAATTTCTACCCCTTAAGTTTCAAAAGATGTGGTCAAGATTTATGATTTGATGAGTTGGTCAAACTTTGAGTCAATGTCACTGGGTCATAAGTCAAGGTCACAAATGAAAGTTCTTTTCACAGGGAGTTTGTATGCAAAACGATAAAATTCCTAACCATTAAGGTTCAAACTATATGGTCAAGGTTAATGTTTTTGAAAAGATGGTGAAACTTCAAGGTCACTAGGTCAAAAGTCAAGGTCTCAAATGAAAGCTAGGTCTGGTCAAGGTCAATGATTATGTAAAGTAATAGTCAATTCTTCTCATAGATTTCTCCCTGATAGCACAAACATAAATTCAGAATTTTCTATCTCAAGGTAAAAGGTCAAGGTAAAAATGTTATGCTGCGTTTGATTCGTCTCACCATGGTGTATCTTCATGTCAAGTTTCAAGTTGATGCTCCAAACAATTTCCTCAAAAAAGACTTAAACAGAAAAGATTGAAGTATTCTTTTCAGAGGGAAGGGATGATTAAATAAAAAAGTTTATTTTTAAACACAACAGTTTAACCAAAATGTTGACGCACTGACGGACGGACAAAGGACTTCGCCATCTTATAGACCGGATTTTGTTTCGCAATCCGGGCAACAAATTGAAAACATCCTCCTGGTTTGAATAAATTTTGAAGTTGCTTTTTCCTTTCAACAGATTAAACCTCCTCGATGCATCCTCTGTCAATTACATTGAACTGTGGGAAAATGTCACAAAACGTATCTATGCGGAAGTATCCGAAGTAAACCTCCTGTCACTCAAATGTTTTGACGCGTAACTTCAGTATTGAAAAATTATGCACAGAACAAAAAAAATCAACATTAATATTTTCCCCCAATTAAAACGAAATTTAATTAGCACATTCAGAGGATTGTGTTTTCCAGCATTTTTTATGTTTGTTACAAGAGAAGGTCAAGGTCACAAGATCAACATTTTGTTATCACTGGAAAGTATTGTCACAAGAAATTTAATAGTTAAATCACTTACCATTGTAAAATTATGCCCAATGCTAAAGTTTTACAAAAGTAGGTCAATGCCGAGGTCCAGGTATGAAACGAAATTGGTATCAACAGAAAGGTCTTATCACTAGGAATACATTTGCGTCATATGAAAGCCCCATCACTTACAATTCAAAAGGTATGCCAAGGTTAAAGTTTTTGTGACTTGCATACGATGGACGGACGGACAGACATACAGAAGGACAGATAATTGGCTGCTTTACAGACAATCATTTCGGTTTTTTTCCCGACATTGCAATTGCATATAATTATATGTCGTTTCAAAATTAATGTACTTTTTTCTGTCCTCATTCGCACTTAATCGGACTTTTCTGAACATGCAAAGTACTCCTGTAATGAAAATGTGTGTCACGGCTATATCTCTAACAAGACAGCAAAACCAGGGGACCAAGCTGTGTAAAAAGATATACGAATAGAAGACGCACGAAATACAGTGCATTCAATGTGGGCTGTAGCGAACGTATGCATGTTATGTTTGTCACCTTTGCTCAATATTATATTTTATCCTGTTGGTTCAGAATGTTTTGATTGTTTTTGTGCACGAAGACGTTTATGTTTCGCTGGGTTTTTTTTCACTTGACAGTATTGTCCTTCTTTTAGATTCCTAATACAGGTTTTTAAAATTGTCTGACAAAACTCAATAATGCGCAACTTAAGCCGCCGTTCCACTGCAATCCCGCTGTATCTACGACCATTCCCAACCGCAATTTTCACAAGAGCGGGTAAAACTTTCCCGACCTTTTCATTTTTTTCTTGACATCACGCTCCATTCACGACCGATTCCCGATCAATTTATGACCGATTCACGTTTCATCGCGGACTTACTCACGCTTTACCCGCTCTACTCACGATCATAATGCCGACCGTCAAGTCCCGTTCTATCCGATCAAACTCTAATTTATTCCCGACAAATAGCCGATCTATTCCCGATGCAATTCCGATCTATTACCGACGTCCCCGACGCATTCCCGCTTAAAACATAATTTTTAACTTAAACTGATCTCATTTGTCATCCAATGATCATGTCGGCCAAGAAGAAGCGTTTTGACCAAGCCTTACCAGAAAGTGTCGCGATCTTAATTTAAAAAAAAATCCTTACTTAAAAAGTGGCATTGGATGGCCAAGATTCGTCGCCGCGACATTTTGATAATATGTATTTTGAAGAAATCAATATCAGTGCGAGAAAATGAGTGAAATATGCACAAATCTTATTTGAAGCGTTATAATAGGTCGTAACTTGGTCATATAGAGCGTGAATAGGTCGCAAGATGGTCGTGAAAAGGTCTTGGTAAGATCAGCAAACATTGAATCTGTAGTGGATAGATCGTGGTAAGAGCGTAGAATAGACGGGTAAAGATCGGGAACAGGGCGTAATTAAAGCGTATCTTATGCGTGAAGAGAGCGGGTGTTAGTTAAATGCCGATCAGACCACGCTCAAGCCACGCTCTTTCCCGACCAGGACACGATGAACCTAAGCTGTACCCCCGACTATCCCGACCAAGCGCCGACTACTTCACGACCACAAAGAGAGCGGGAAAGTTTCCCGTATTTTTCAACCGGTTGAAAGAATACGGGAAACTTTTCCCGACCTCTAAAGCGTGCCCGCTCTAATACCGATCGATTTTGGACCAACATACGCTGTGCCAGACCAAGATACAACTAAGAGCCGTTCTCTCCCGACCTGGCCATTTTCGAGGTCGGGAATGAACGTAGGTACAGCGGGATTGCAGTGGAACGGGGGCTTTAAGGAATATTGAGAGACAGAAGGTCGTATTCTTTCCTTTATATACATGTAGCTTTATTTGAGTTCATCAATGAATTTAACATAAAAAGTCATGTTCCTGTTTTGAATTATTGAGTATTGATGAACACTAAGGTCATCTGAAATATAATATCTTTTGATGTCTTAACAAACAAAAAATCTTCCTGGTTTGAATAAATTTTGAAGTTGTTTTTTCCTTTCACCAGATTAAATCTCCTTGCTGCATCCTCTGTCAATTACATTGTACTAAGGGGGGATGTCACCAAACGTATCCGAAGTTGACCTCCTATCACTCAAATGTTATGTTGATGTCACGTAGCCGTGTTCTAATTTCGAAGAATATGTACAGAACAGAAAATGTTAAATTAACATGTTGCTTTCCCAAATCTATGCGAACTTAACAAAAAAATTTCAAAGTCAAATCACTTTCCATTTAAAAGTTATACCCAGTGTGAAAGTTTACAAGAGTTGGTCAATGCCAAGTTCAAGGTAAAAAAATTGTTGGCAACAGAAAGGTTTTGTCACAAGGAATACATATGCGTCATATGAAAGCCATATCACTTACCATTAAAAACGTATGCCAAGGGTTAAAGTTTATGTGACTGGCATACGTCGGACGGATGAACAGACACACAGAGGGACAGAGTAATGACGGCTTTCAAGACAATTATTTGTTTGCTTGCAAGTACTTTTTTCTGACATGGTAATTGCATATAATATATCGTTTCAAGTGTACTTCTTTCTGTCCTCAATCACACATTATCGGACTTTTCTGAACATGCAAAGTACTCCTGTAATGAAAATGTGTGTCAAGGCTATATCTCTAACAAGAAAGCAAAACGCAGGGACCAAGCAACACATAAATGAATATAAAAATAGAGGGTGTACGAAATAGTCCATTCTATGCCGGCTGTAGCAAGCTCATGCTCGTTATCACCCCAGGAGTCCGACCTACATTCAGAGAGAACAGGTGGTTGGGGCCCTGCACTCTCTAAAGATGTTTTGACAGGGCACTTCATGGAGTCCTGTTGTCACATTCAGTCAGAGTACAATACTTAAGAATGCACTGGTACAATGCTGTGGATTGGTTAAGTACCAAACCAAGTAAGGAGTTATAATAGGCTCACAGGGACTTATCTCATTTTACTGAACCTGGTCACTCAAGCATAAAAAATAGGTCAGATGCAGCATCCATACTAGCAATGCAGAAAGCATCCTCAGATGTATCACTCACACTAGTTTGGTACATCTAGACTTAAGGCAAGCGATGGACCTGTCCCATTTTACTTAACCTGGTCACTCAAGCATGAAATATTGGTCAGATGCAGCATCCATACTAGCAATGCAGAAAGCATCCTCAGATGCATCACCGACACAAGTTTGGTTCATCTAGACTTTAGGCAAGCAATGGACCTGTCCCCATTTTATTTAACCTGGTCACTGAAGCATGATATATTGGTCAGATGCAGCATCCGTACTAGCAATGCAGAAAGCATCCTGAGATGCATCATCGACACAAGTTTGGTTCATCTAGACTTTAGGCAAGCAATGGACCTGTCCCATTTTATTTAACCTGGTCACTGAAGCAAGATATATTGGCCAGATGCAGCATCTGTATCATGCAATGTACTGAACAGCCATAGATGTATCATTTATGTAGGATTTACAGGAAGCTGAGAATTGAGATGCTCCGTTTTCCTCTACCTGAGTGTGTGGCGATAGCATAACGTCCCTCTACTTTGTCGATGTGAGCTAAAAATAGCAATATAAATCTTGAACATTAAAATATTCTGCGCTCAAAAGGAAATATATTCTTCCAATCAAAGGTATATATCCAGCATTAAGCTCTTGTTGGTCCATGTAGAAAAATTTCACTTCACAACTCAGAAAATTTGAATGCAGACTAGCCATGTATTGTACATGACAAAATCCAATACGTTCATCATTTCTTAATACAAATTGTAAATAATCTAAACCAAAGGGACCAAAAACTTAGTATAATTTTTATGTATATCATTTTTCAGCAATTCTCTCTTCATGCATATTATTTAATGTGATTGATCAGTGCTTACTGTATCAAACATAGGGTAATCAAAGATTTCATAGCTTGCCTATACAGGTTTTTGTCAGAAACCAGGTTAAAGTTTTTGAAAAATAGGTCAAAGTCCAAGGTCAAGAGGTCAAAGGTCAAGATCTCAAATGAATGGTCTCGTCAAAAGGTATCTACATGTGAAATATCAAAGCCCTACCCCTTATAGTTCAAGAGATATATCTTAGGTTAAAGTTTTGTCTACGGATGACAACGACAACAACAATGACAACAACAATGCCGAGACTCAGGGTATGGCATTAGCTATGCGGATTTTTTCGTCCCGGTGAGCTAAAAATCCTTCTGTTGGTCCAGAAGTAGTTGAGTTGACGAATTGCAGAGGGATCAACAAACAGACTGTGTCATCAAGTATTTAGGTATGATATAGGACATTTGGTAACCCTTAAAGTCAGTAAATTGCGTATTTTGTTGGATTGCAATTGTTTCAAAACATTATAAGAATTGGAAAGATCTTAATAAATAAATAAGTAAATCAAATTTATTTGAGGTAAAAGTAGAGAACATAATATAATTTTTCATAAAGATAATCTTACACAATAACATCACAATAGCTTCAGCAACAAAAAAATCGATGTGTCTGTAAACTGCACATGCCCTTGTTAGAATTTACATTAGTCGTTTTACATTGCAGTTGTAAGTCATAAGGTACATGTATATTTATAACAATATGGTGGTGTACCTACAAAATTCTTGCTTTACAGAATACGATACATAATGTGAAATATAATATCTATCTCTTTGGAATTAAGGTATAAATTCTCTAGGAAATCCTTTGAAAAAATTGCTTTAAAATAGACTAAAACTGTATCATACCATATTTCTATATAAAAAATGAACAAAAACTGTGATTTTGGAAAAAAAAATTATCAATCGTAACAATAATCTGATGTTACATTGTGGTATGATAATTTCAGACTTAGTATAGTTTGTTTCATTTACAAACAGGTCAAATCTTATCTTAAACATGTTAAAAGATAAACATACAATCATAAATGTTTCAAACATATTCTATCAATAATAAATACAGCCATCACATTCCCGTTCCCGTGGGGATTTTATGTCCCTATTTCAGGAATGCGTAAAGATATTTCAACTCTTTATCAGAAGTTAGTTTATGTAAAATTAAAACAAACACAGCCAGAGTGACTGATGTAAAACCCCCCTCAGCTAGAGTCCTGTGACTCTGTGTTTGGGTTGAAGATATTGTCAATATTTTGTTCCGGTCCTCGTGGCAGATTGATTCCAGAGCTGGATCCAGAGGACGTACTTAAGTTCTCATTACTGCCGGCAAATACGTCTGTTAATAAAATAAATACGTAGATAACTAATATTGCACTTCCGTGATATATTCCTGGTAGAACTGAAATATGTTAGCAAGAATATGTAGATTTCTGTGCCTTCAGTTTCAGCATCTAACTAATGAGACATTAGAACAGTAATTTTCAGCATTTCAGTAAATGTACATGTATGTCAGAGCATGAATCTTTATTTCAATATCTTTCTTTCCTACCTGACTAAAAAAATTTTATGGTCATAATGACTTATTTATGTATGTAAGGTACATGTATTAACTAGACTAAATTACCCATGTTCACTTGAATAAGCTAAATAAAACACTGTGACAGTAAAAGGCAACATGGTCAGATAGCAAAGTCAGTTTTTGTCAGTATTATGATTCCACTGTACAACAAAAAATCTGGGGGGAGAGGGGTGTTTAAAAATTACTGCCAGAGACCCCAACAAAAAATTCAGAAGGCATTATGCAGAGATTTTCGTTATCCATGAAGCAGAATTTTGCTTCCCTGACATGGTTGCCATAGCTATTTCTATATCAACATAACCTCAGACAGTGCATGTATTTTAGATATTGTTCTCATTCTCGTGTATGAACATTGATGACAGGTGCGGCAAGCCACATAGGGGATGCTTACTCCTCCCGGGCACCTGGTCCCACCTCTAGCTAGCTAGGGGTCCATCGATGCTGAATTTGGTGCTCTATTGTGAGTGCTGTTGAGATTATCGTCAGGATCTTCTTTAACTCATTTAAAGCAGAAAGAAGATAATTATTCAGTAACTTATTTACATGTATATGTATAGTCCAAGGTCAAGGTCACTAAGTTTAATATCTGGGTATTTTCAAATCCTAATACATATCAACTCAATGTAACAGAATTATTTGATGAAATATGAAATAAATGTTTAAACTCAAAGTTACAGTATAAATTGAAAGGTATTACATTGATGTATCATTTTTCTATGGTTTATAGTTTCTGACCAGAAACTTAAACGGATATTTTGACCACAAATGCAAGGATAACGCATATAAATCTGGCCAAAGATTCAAGTCCAAAAAACCATGTAATGAAAAGATACAACTTTCAACATAAAAAACACCTTAAACACATGATATAAACAATAATTACCATTTATGCTTGATGGTCCACCTTCTTTTAAGGGAGATTCTAGCATGGCCTCGGCTAACGTTTCTCTTATTTTATCATCTAATTCTTCACTTCCTCTTGGTTGCTTAGCAACAGTAGACTCTGCCCAACTACTGTACACATCACAAAGATTTGGTGATTGGTCAAAGCTACCTACAAAAATAAACAAAGCCAATAAAATTAAGGACAATGTTACATCATTTTTATATGTAGAACATTACAGAGAAATATTGGATATGCTTAATATTACATGTATAAACAACTTTGGATTGCCCAGTACTGTTTTTGCCCTATTGAAACATGAAATGGATTCACCCAGTCTTGAACTGGCCCTCTAGGGAATTTCGCTCAACAAATCTTAATATAAAATCTATAATACAATTTGACCAGATTAAAATTTGTCCTCTAAAGGGTAAAAATTAAAGGGGGGGATCGAAAATTTCTTTGCATACCAATAATTATTATTTCTTGGTGATCTCCAAAGTTTGAAGAAAATGTAAAGTTACTTGACTCAAAAAAAAATCATTGAAACAAAAGTTTCATGTTTGCAGTAAACTTGATTTTTGACATAGGATCAATACTGCTGCTGCATTCCCTTTAAACAAACAACTTAATTCCTCAGTACAGCTATCATCCTATGATTCAGATGCATTCATTAGTAACTTATGGAGTTTCTTTTTTTCATTACTTGTTCCTTTTTTTTCAATACAACAAACATGTATTGTAAATTCAATATTTGTAACTTTTTAAAAAAAACTTGTTGCCTTTGAAACTGGTTATCAAAATGATTATTAGTGGAGAAACTTACAAGAAATGATAGCTACAAGGTTTATCTTCAGAACAAAAATCTTTCATATTCTTGGAATATTAATGTAGCGTTAGTTGGACACATATCAAATAAGGGTAAATGTATATATAGACTACCTGCTTCTATCAGTATAGATGAGCTTGGATGTCCCTTGCCAGCGGGAGGTGTGTTGTCACTACCACATCTCTTGTACGCGGGTCGGGCATTCGGCATAGCTACAGGGCTAGAACGAGCTGGCTGTATCCTGAGAAATATTAAATACTTAAATTTCAGCATTTATTTGTATTTTGTATATTTACTAAATGGAAAGTACAATTACCTAGCCAGGAATAATTGTTTAATTTCAAAATATATATTCCCTTAACATGCTTAAAGATACTCAGATACACAGATAAGTATACAAAAGACAATCACTATGAACTAATAGAGTACAATCATAAGCTAAATACATGAAAATATTAGTCAAGGGAAAGATAACTCAACAAATCATGGTTTAACTTTTTTTCATTTATTTGATGTTTTAAGGCTATGCTGAATCATTTGTCTCTTATAAATACATGTAGATAATGGTAAATAAGACAAGCATATTTGATCTTCTTCTATTTTTTTTTTTTCATATTTTTGTTTTTGTTTTTCAATAAGCGATTATACAATTTTTACAGTGAGTCAGAATCTATATAAATCTTGCTTCAGACTTTCTAGATCCACCTCATTACAATTTATATAAATCTTACTTCAGACTTTCTAGATCCACCTCATGACAATCTATATAAATCTTGCTTCAGACTTTCTAGATCCACCTCATTACAATTTATATAAATCTTACTTCAGACTTTCTAGATCCACCTCATTACAATTTATATAAATATTACTTCAGACTTTCTAGATCCACCTCATTACAATTTATATAAATCTTACTTCAGACTTTCTAGATCCACCTCATTACAATTTATATAAATCTGACTTCAGACTTTCTAGATCCACCTCATTACAATTTATATAAATCTTACTTCAGACTTTCTAGATCCACCTCATTACAATTTATATAAATCTTACTTCAGACTTTCTAGATCCACCTCATTACAATTTATATAAATCTTACTTCAGACTTTCTAGATCCACCTCATCAGAGACTATGTCCATATTAGAGATATTGACCTCCGGACTCTGTGAGAGGAGAGCTGAGGAGTTAGATGACAATACGGTCGTGTTCTGTACGTTCTGATACGTCTTAAAGGAAAACTGCGGCCCCATCCAAAGTCTCCTATGTGGACCTACATGGGTTATTATCTCAACCTGCAGAGATCAACAGACATATGATTCCAGAGGAAAAAATATCGACTGAAGATTTTTATAGAAATGTTGAACACACTGCCATTATGACGATTATATACTATTTGTGTGATATTCCTATTTTAGCACAGTAAGCAACGTTAAGAATGCACTAAGGTTGGTTTAAGAGCTCTATAGAGCTAATGTTATTGTTATGTTTGTACAAATTACCGACTCTAAAAAAAATTGCTTACTTGCTTACTTACTTATATCAAGACCATGCTAAATCTAAATCTAAATTTGTCTCTTATAGCATGCATAAATAATAATGGGAAATAAGTCAAGAGTGCTCATTCATGATTACGCTAGTATGTAAATTAAATTTGCTACTTTATGCTCTGTTACCTCTAAAATTTAGTGGTGGCAAAATTAGAACAAATACAGTACACATCTATTCTGTCTTTTCATTACCTTCTCATTTAGAATGGTATTCAACGTAAAGTAATTATGACGTCATCAAATTCTATGGGAACAAGCATAAAATTCAGAGAGAACATGTATCAAATACGACGTTTCTATAGGAATTTCATTATGATGAAATGCATTTACGTCAGATACTGTCCAAAAAAGGGAAGTACTTTGTGTTGCATTTATGTCAGATACCATCCAAAAAGGGAAGTAACTTTGTGTATCTAAAAGACGGAATTGTGTTACTACTATTTTACTTGTTTGTATTGCAAAGAGGTTAATAAAATATTTACCTGAGAAAGCCATTGTTCTTCTATCCCTGGGTCAGAGGAAAGGCTGTCCTTGGAGTCGTGCCTCGTCACCGGGGATGGTTCTGGGTAATCTGAAATATACATGTAATAATTATATACATTTATAAGCAGTAGCTAGCCTTGGTGAATGAGAAGAAAAACATAGGTGAATTTTGATGTCAGGGACGTCATCAGGATTGAAGATACTTTGTAGCATCATACTGTAATGCGTCTTTTATACTCGAGCGTTTTATTTTTGTGATTTTCACAAGGTCCTTGGATTCATGAAAATAAGATGCTGTGAATATGTCCTAACACATTTATAGTAAGTTACATATACGATGGCGCAAAAATACATGTAAAACGTCGCAAACCAGTCAATTCATTCGTGTTTGCCAACTTAAGATGCTGTGAATAAAAGATGGTTCACAGTATAGTGCTAGATAGAAAGCTGAATGTTTTGTTTATGGAGACGTAACAAAATGTAAGGAAGCATGAAAATTAAATCCTAATTCTACGTGCCATGCCATCTGCTGTGACAACGATGTGAAATGGTTAACAAAATCAAGTTTTAATTTTCATTATTTTCAGTAGATTGAAATATTTCTTCCAGAGGGAATCTTATCGTATACTTTGTCGTTTTTACACTTGATAAGGCCAAGGGGCCGAATATTTGTGGAATTAAGTGTTTGTGTTAACTTTTTATTTCATTATTTTCATTTGTACAAATATTAATGTACAAAGAATATAAAGGAATTTTGCGGTTTTGGGGGTTTAAATTAATTTTCAATGGATAGACATGATAGAGGGAACAGCTCTATGAAAGCAAAGCTTTCAGACATACCGTATAACCAGAAATTTTCGCGAGTATCAAATTTCGCGATTTCATGGTAAAATGGGGTATCTTTATTTTCGCGAGTACAATTTTTTGCGATTCCGAAATTACAAATAAATATGTACATATGACCTCACTGTTTTGTACCTTCCATTCTTGAAGTTTCAGGTATTTCTATCTTAAGAATACACTCTCCATTTCCTTCGGGATATATGAAGAATGACACATGTACATTAAAACGAAATGGCACTAACATACCAATTGATGTTATACCTTATCAAACACAAATTTTCGCGAGGATAATTTTTCGTGATTCCAAATCACTCGCGAATATTGCGAAAATTAGTATCTCGCAAAAATTTCTGGTTATACGGTAGTTAGCTGCTTATACAATGTAACTTCATGAGTGGCTACAGTCCAACACACCAGTTTTTGCCTTGAATGTAAGTGAGATTACACTAGTAGCAAGTTTATTAAAATACTTGTATTTACCAGATATGTTGCTTGGTTGCTGAGTGATAACAGCTTCGGAGGCTAGGATCAAGGGGTTGTTGTTGACTAGGGGAGGCTTCACTTCATCTGAGGTAGTTGACCTAACAATACACATAAAGAAATATGACAAAACTTGGTTCGTGCAATAAGCAATGAATACAGTATGAAATAAAACTAATCAATAAAAATCTAAAACTGAAATTCTTATGAAATTGTCCGAGCTATAGTTACATTATGATATTGTAAATAACTTTAAGCATATTTCCCTACAATTTCACAAGCTACATGTAAGGCCATGTAAAATAAATTCTCTGTTTCTCAGATAATTGGGTCTAAAAAAAGTGGCAAGGTAGGTAGGGTTTTTATTTTTTGGTTTTTTTTTCCATCAAGAGTGATCTTATTATTCATGTAAGGCAAAGAAGTCGTCTGTCCTGTTAACCCCCCCCCCCCCCATTATTCATGTAAGGGAAAAAATCTTATGCTCCCCTTCCCCCTCCCCCCCCCCCCCCCCAAAAAAAAAAAAGTTATGGCTTTCTCCTGTAAAAAATTTGATTTTTTTTAAAGTGAAATAACCTATCTCATCTGTCTGAATGGAAGAAGTTAATCGATTCAAAATTTGATATACGAAATATGACATGTTTTGATTGCCGTGAGTATTTAGTAGAATCGCGTAAGAGACTTGACGGCTGTTATTTGCTCACATCTTGTTTAAACCCAGTTCAAATTAAATACGACCCCTCACTTCCTCGGATGGATCCGTTCATATGGTAAATAAATATTGCCGATAGCGTATATCTTTGGAAGTCAAGTCTTGATGAAGCAGAATCTTTAGAAATCGAATGAAGTGTTCAGCATTAACCACCGTCTGATAAAATAATGTACACGGCCCGGGTACAATATACATTTTTTTATTCATAGATTTAAGGATTTAACTATGTTTCTCTTGCGTTCATCGGCGGTCCTTGTTTATACTTTTTACAACGTGAACTTCATTATTAATAGATTCGGAAGTATTACAATGGACACTTGCTATCGTTCGGCATAGGTATTTACATATGTTGTGGAGATCAATAAAGAAAACTATACGAACGTTTTAATACATGTAATACTCGATGTATTAAACACGCGAATAGCCAGCCGCGACACGTGTCGGCACGTTGTTAGTACATGTATATCCTATACAATTCCCTTTGAACGACGCGTGGATAAAGTCTTTACCCGTAACGTAAATACGGAACGCGCCGTGATTTATACGGGCTTTTAGAAGTATGTATTCATCGGCTACAGTTTTGACGATTTAACAGGACAATAAACATGTTAAATGAAATAAATGGATATTTCTTTTTTAATACGATAATCGACGATCGAGGATGAGACACGGCGGATATTTTTTTCTGAAGTTGCAATAAAAACGTCTCGTCGGCGGCAAATTATAGCGTGCGGTGGTGTCTGAGAAACATAGATTTTATTTTACATGGCCTAAGTTAAACAGAAATATAATTAATGTCTTGGCTCACAAAATTTTTTTCTACAAGATAATAAAAGACCGTACAGAAGGAATGGCAAATTTGCATTTTGACAGAAAAATCCAAATATGATTCCAGATAACGTGGTTTATTAAAGTCATGGTGCAAAAATGAAAGTGCTGGTCATAAACATAAAACGTTTAAAATATATACATGTATACATAAGAATAACTTTGTCAGATGGGCATGGCTGATAAATATTATATGTATATAAAAATACATGTAGGTATAATGCTATATTAGGTGAAGCTTTGATTCTTACCTCTGTAGATGCCGCTGTGTATAACCATTTATAATGAGATCAAGGGTGTGTCATCTGTCACTATGTCAGATGGGCGGGGCTTAAACATGTATAAACAAATACATGTAAGTATAACACTATATTAGGTGAGGCCTTGATTCTTACCTCTGTAGATGCCACTGTGTATAACCATTTATAATGAGATCAAGGGGTGTGTCATCTGTCACTATGTCAGATGGGCGGGGCTTAAACATGTTTATACAAATACATGTAAGTATAACACTATATTAGGTGAGGCCTTGATTCTTACCTCTGTAGATGCCACTGTGTATAACCATTTATAATGAGATCAAGGGGTGTGTCATCTGTCACTATGTCAGATGGGCGGGGCTTAAACATGTATAAACAAATACATGTAAGTATAACACTATATTAGGTGAGGCCTTGATTCTTACCTCTGTAGATGCCACTGTGTATAACCATTTATAATGAGATCAAGGGTGTGTCATCTGTCACTATGTCAGATGGGCGGGGCTTAAACATGTATAAACAAATACATGTAAGTATAACACTATATTAGGTGAGGCCTTGATTCTTACCTCTGTAGATGCCACTGTGTATAACCATTTATAATGAGATCAAGGGGTGTGTCATCTGTCACTATGTCAGATGGGCGGGGCTTAAACATGTTTATACAAATACATGTAAGTATAACACTATATTAGGTGAGGCCTTGATTCTTACCTCTGTAGATGCCACTGTGTATAACCATTTATAACGAGATCAAGGGGCGTGTCATCTGTCACTTTGTCAGATGGGCGGGGCTTAGGTTCCAGGACATACTCTGCTAGTGATCCAGTCTGACTCATCACATAAAGGGAGTCCACCATCCGTTTACCCTCTGTAAAAAGTTTATGTCATCATTGCACAGCACATACAAAGGTAAACTATTGTGATCTTATGCACAATTAATTAACAATCATTCCTTCTTTGAACCAAGGTGTGTGGTATAAATCAATTATTATAATACATGTACATTTACAAATTTCATTTCTCAAGGTATTGATGATAAAGAAAGATATAAACATCATATATGTATGAGGGATTATAAAGTATTTTTTTCTCCATATAATTCAACAAAAATTGTCTACACTTATGTCCACCTTATCATTGATACATGCATGATATCCTTTCAGAACATTACCATGGGGTTGCTGTGAGCACACACCATTTTGGGAAAAAACAGCAAAGATTAATATTTGAAGATTAATCACCAACTAGACCTATAATCAACTGAATGTGCATGTGAGAAGAATTAGCCACAAACCTCTTCTGTCCAGTGACAAGTTAGGACTGCCCCCTACCCACATCCTGGGTGAGGAAAAACATGTACTGACTAGAACCCAGTTATCATGGGGCGCATGATGGGGGCTTCCTGTCTTGGACCCTCCCCGTCCTGCCATCAGGGGCTGCTTGATCTGAGCCAGTGGCAAAACTGTGATGGGGTGGGGGTAAGGAGGCAGTCGAGGATTGCCGAGACTGATGTTCAAGGCATTGTGCCGCATCAAGGTCGGATAATTGTCATATTGACCTGAAAAGAGACAAAAATCTTACTGACCTAAGTAGGGACAAAAATAAGAATTATTATAAACGGAAAACATAATGTAACATACATGTATATAACTGTATACTATATTGAAATTTAAAGTTTTGCAGTAAAGATTCAATCATTCTTCATTCTATTTATAATACACGTATGTTACACTAATCAAAAGTTTATCCATCAGATGTTACTACTAAACAATCAGGAATATGAAAACTTTTTTTTATTATTTTGCCTGTATGTTACAGAGTTCAACAAAAAAACACAAGTCTCAACCCAGGAAATAGGCCTTATTGCCATTAGCGCGCTCTCTAGTGTTGAAGATAGGAAGGCTCTATCAGTGGGGGGCAACACGGCGGCGTCATTGTCAACAACAAAACGTGCACTATTTGAAAAGCAAATGTGTAATCTTCAGAGATGTAGGATAACTTGTTAGCTAATTTGATGAATTTTGACTTGAAAATTTTTTTTTTTAAAAAATGCTTAAAAAAAGAGATTAAAATAATAAACCTTCATTGTAATTAGAGGAGTTTGAGAGGTAATGAGCGCTATTTAAAGACAAACTCAGTTATACAACACGCGTACACGCACGTACCGTACACCAGTTTCTATGTAAGACATACAAAGAAAGAAATAAACACAGACAAAAAGACCAAAAGTATGCAAAAAAAAAAAAGGAATAATAATAATAAATAAACAGTAAACATGTAACGAATCTTTAAGGAAGACAGAGAGAAAGATGGTAAATAAAGCCGGGGGCTGGATAAAAAACCCAACTCAATGTTTCCTATTAATGTCCTATCCTTGCAATGAAATAATAACTGTTTTGACAAATCATCCAGCCGTATTCGTTTATAAATAACCTATCTTGTGAATATAAGTCAAAATTGATCATCTAATACAACGGGGGGGGGGGGGGGGGGGGGGGGGGGGGGGTTTAATCCTAATCAGACGTGCCGTAAGGAACGGATCTTTTTCAGGGTGTAAAATCATATTATTTGGTATTTAAGAGACCCTCCATTGGGTGTCAGTTTTAAAAAAAAACATTCTATCATCTTTTTAATGTAGACCTAAAAAAAGATGAAACGTATGACCAAGTTTTTTTTCTGTGCCATGCAGTTTATGATACGCCTAGTAGAGGCTGAATCTATAACTGAACTGTATTGGTCGAAAACTGATAATATTCTAGTGTTAGTATGATAGCAGAATCTGAATCATAACTCTAATATACTGAAATCTGAATCTAATATACATGACCGGTTGGGTTGGAAATGTTTTGGGGTGATTTATCAATTTGGGGAGAGTATGAATTTTCATTGAATTGTCAGAGACAACCCGGGCCACCTTTTACCAAATTGTAATTTTGAAAATACCCCCCCCCCCCCCCCCCCCCCCCCCCCCCCCCCATTGTTATCGCAAAGTTTTCCTCCTAGTGAGTCCGACATTGGCGTTCTATCTTCCCTACCCTTATCATTCCCAATACAATTTATGCTTTCTCTTAACATCGCCAAAAACAAGTCTAAAAAATATACGTTTGGAACTTGACAGAGTGATTTGTTTGACTTTATTTTTATTGTTATTTTTTTTTTTTTTCATAATCCCCCCATTTTTTTTCTTTTGTTTGCGGTTTGTGCGTTGACAACTTGTTTATTGTGATCTGACACTTGATGCAACTTCAAGAAGGAATACAATATACTCATTTATTATACTGGAAGAAACGAGGGATAATAATGCGGACAGACGTAATTTATCATGATATTTTTCTGTTTCCTTTTCATTACATTCTTATTCAATTATTCTATTTTTCCTGTTTTTGTTAGTTTTTTTTTATTTAGGAGAGAGGAGTGAAAGAGTGGCATATTGAGATTTTGAAAAAAAAAGGTTTTGCCTACCCTTTTCTAAACCAAGATCTGCCATTGAATTTGAAAATCATGGTAAGGATGTGAAACATCAGTAGTGTGTGAGGGTGTGTATGTGTGTGCCTGGGGGGGGGTGCCTCTCTATCAGTCTAAAATAAAGCCATGTTTTCAGCAAAGGGCGTGCCGCGATGGTGGTCTTTCAGTTGCCCCCTTATACATTATTATTCATTGATTTTCTTATCGTAATTCTCATTGATTTTTTACATCAATTATGGTGCAGGAGATGTTCAACGGTGTTGATTTTAATATGAAAACGTACTTTAATGATATAGACAGATGAACAACATTTCAGTATGATAAAGACAGATTCATTTTAAAAGCCGTGGACAAAACAGGGGCGGATGCAGAGTTGAACTGAAGTGGCCTGGGGGAGGGGTTCATTCCAATGGGCCGATGCGAGGCACGAAGTGTAATTTTAAATGTAGTTGCATGAAACGATCTGAAGTACATTTAATCTTCAGCTTGTAGGTTTTGAACTTCAACAGTCCAAAATTGGCAAGAAACGAAACTGAGGTGACACTGTTTTCGTAAAAGTCAAAGAAACACATGCTATTTTCCACAAAAATCCACAGGACATTGACAAAATCCGCTGGAGATCGCCGGCAATCTGGCACTTTTATATAAACACTGCCTGGGATACCAAAGATTACCCCTGCCAGTCGAGCTGGGCATCCCCTGTGGTTTGCCCATTCTCCTTGATGAAGGTCGTTTTCTCATGAACTGAACAAATGAGGTGGGGGGGGGGGGGGGGGTTCTCGAACATCAGTCCAGAAACACCCTCCTTGAATTACTTGGATTTAATCGTTTTACACAATCTTTGCTTTTCATTTCCCCAATATAGTTTGTTATAGAAGGAGATAAGTTATCAAAATCATTCATACACAATTGGGCTGGTCTATTTACTGTCTTAGGACAGTGCACCTTTGATTCTCATTATGTTCAATGCAATCATTGAACATCTCGAAATATTATCTTTCCTCCGATTCCGTGTCATGTTTCACATGTTTGAAACAAAAACTAATATAATACCGAAAGACAGAAGATCTATGTAACATTCTATTGTCAAATTTAATCTTAAAATAAAGTGCGGAGCAAAGAAATCGACGCATTCTACGATATTTTATCGCTTTGCAACGTTGCCCCCAGAAATTTCCCAACTAAGTACTCTTTGTGATTTTCACGCTAGAGAGTTACATAAATGACGTCACTCTTACGTTAATGGCAATAAGGTCTATTGCAGATTGAACCATATTTTGAGGAGAGACCTTTACAAGATCTAACAAATACATGTATGTAGAAAATTCAAGATTGATAGAGCTTTTCTTACATTTCTGGAGAAGTTAATTAATCATAATCATGTACATGTATTTGGTCTAACACATGGTCTCACAAGATTGCTTTTACTACCATGTACAGAGAGAATTTAAGCAATCTATATATCATTCCTATACCTCCAGATGTTGAGCCCGGGCTCCCAGACAACACTGGGCTATGTCTACCACTACCTAGGTGATCCATGTCATCTAGCCCGGCACTTTTATGAAATCTGCTGGCACGGTTAACGATTCTACTGCTACAGTGTGTTCTGGTACTGACCTGACCTGGAATAGTAAACAATACTACATGTACATGAATCTGCAGCCATTGTCACAAAAATACTTACGATAAATTTGAGAATTTGTCGTAACTTTCAAATAAATATCTTTCTAAATATCCATATTCAATATTTAAATCTTATGCCACATTTTGGATATTTCAGTAGTTAGAGAAAGAAAATCAAAACTGTTTGAATATTGTGATTTATTTGACTAAGACACGATGAATTAAAAGTTACGACAAAATCTCAAATTTATCGTAAGTATTGTTGTGAAAATGGCTGCTGTACTACAGTGCAATATAAATCAGACTTACATTACAATATTAAAACAACCCATTTTTTTTTAAATGACAAAACCTGGACAAAATATCGTTGTAAATTTCTACATTGGAAACTTTTGACATCCTATTCTCTATTACATTACAAAAGAATTGACTAAACTATAATGTACGCTCTACAATGAAAAACGCATTGACTAAACTAATGTACGCTCTACAATGAAAAACGCTAGAAAATGTCGAACGGGTCCATGGCCATGAGGGGGTATAACATAAGCTCACGAAACTTCCTCGAAGTAGACCTGCCTACCTGTTTTTTATCATAAGTGTAATATTTTGCTCACAGAAGTGTAAATTTGGGGACTAAAGCGTAATTCAAAAAATTCATGCAGTCTTAAACATCGTCTTTTGCCCGCTTCTACAATGTTTCAAATTTTAAGAATTTATGCGCTTGCCTATATGATATGGAATTTGGATAAAAAATTTGTACAAACAAGCGCTCAAAAATCGAAAACGTCAATTTGCTCAAAAGTACGCTTTATGCAAAAGGGTAGGACGTAATTAAAGGTAGAAAATCGTACAAATTATGCCAAAATCATAAAAGTAGGCAGGTCTGTCGAAGTGAGCTATAAAACAATGTTCAACATGGTTTTCTAATTTTGCGTTGATGTACATGTACATGTATTATCTACTAATTAATCTGCAAATTATACTTTCAAACTTTATCCACACATTCTATTGATTTGATATTTGCTTACCTCCATATGGCGTAACAGGGAAAACATGAGTTGTACCACGGTGTGTGCTCACTGTAACCCATCTACTGTCATGACTAAAACACATGTCTATCACCTACAATAAATGACAGTGTTATATAACATGAATTGTACCACGGTGTGTGCTCATTGTAACCCATCTACTGTCATGGCTAAAACACATGTCTATCACCTACAATAAATGACAGTGTTATATAACATGAGTTGTACCACGGTGTGTGTGCTCACTGTAACCCATCTACTGTCATGACTAAAACACATGTCTATCACCTACAATAAATGACAGTATTATATAACATGAGTTGTATCAAGGTGTGTTCTCACTGTAACCCATCTACTGTCATGGCTAAAACACATGTCTATCACCTACAATAAATGACAGTATTATATAACATGAGTTGTACCACGGTGTGTTCTCACTGTAACCCATCTACTGTCATGGCTAAAACACATGTCTATCACCTACAATAAATGACAGTGTTATATAACATGAGTTGTACCACGGTTCGTGCTCACTGTAACCCATCTACTGTCATGACTAAAACACATGTCTATCACCTACAATAGATGACAGTGTTATATAACATGAATTGTACCACGGTGTGTGCTCACTGTAACCCATCTACTGTCATGACTAAAACACATGTCTATCACCTACAATAAATGACAGTATTATATAACATGAGTTGTATCAAGGTGTGTTCTCACTGTAACCCATCTACTGTCATGACTAAAACACATGTCTATCACCTACAATAAATGACAGTATTATATAACATGAATTGTACCACGGTGTGTGCTCACTGTAACCCATCTACTGTCATGGCTAAAACACATGTCTATCACCTACAATAAATGACAGTGTTATATAACATGAGTTGTACCACGGTTTGTGCTCACTGTAACCCATCTACTGTCATGGCTAAAACACATGTCTATCACCTACAATAAATGACAGTGTTATATAACATGAGTTGTACCACTGTGTGTGCTCATTGTAACCCATCTACTGTCATGGCTAAAACACATGTCTATCACCTACAATAAATGACAGTGTTATATAACATGAGTTGTACCACTGTGTGTGCTCACTGTAACCCATCTACTGTCATGGCTAAAACACATGTCTATCACCTACAATAAATGACAGTGTTATATAACATGAATTGTACCACGGTTTGTGCTCACTGTAACCCATCTACTGTCATGGCTAAAACACATGTCTATCACCTACAATAGATGACAGTGTTATATAACATGAGTTGTACCACGGTTTGTGCTCACTGTAACCCATCTACTGTCATGACTAAAACACATCTCTATCACCTACAATAAATGACAGTGTTATATAACATGAGTTGTACCACGGTGTGTGCTCACTGTAACCCATCTACTGTCATGACTAAAACACATGTCTATCACCTACAATAAATGACAGTATTATATAACATGAGTTGTACCACTGTGTGTGCTCACTGTAACCCATCTACTGTCATGGCTAAAACACATGTCTATCACCTACAATAAATGACAGTGTTATATAACATGAGTTGTACCACTGTGTGTGCTCACTGTAACCCATCTACTGTCATGGCTAAAACACATGTCTATCACCTACAATAAATGACAGTATTATATAACATGAATTGTACCACGGTGTGTGCTCACTGTAACCCATCTACTGTCATGACTAAAACACATGTCTATCACCTACAATAAATGACAGTATTATATAACATGAGTTGTACCACGGTGTGTGCTCACTGTAACCCATCTACTGTCATGACTAAAACACATGTCTATCACCTACAATAAATGACAGTATTATATAACATGAGTTGTACCACTGTGTGTGCTCACTGTAACCCATCTACTGTCATGACTAAAACACATGTCTATCACCTACAATAAATGACAGTGTTATATAACATGAGTTGTACCACGGTGTGTGCTCACTGTAACCCATCTACTGTCATGACTAAAACACATGTCTATCACCTACAATAAATGACAGTATTATATAACATGAGTTGTACCACTGTGTGTGCTCACTGTAACCCATCTACTGTCATGACTAAAACACATGTCTATCACCTACAATAAATGACAGTGTTATATAACATGAGTTGTACCACGGTGTGTGCTCACTGTAACCCATCTACTGTCATGGCTAAAACACATGTCTATCACCTACAATAAATGACAGTATTATATAACATGAGTTGTACCACTGTGTGTGCTCACTGTAACCCATCTACTGTCATGACTAAAACACATGTCTATCACCTACAATAAATGACAGTGTTATATAACATGAATTGTACCACGGTGTGTGCTCACTGTAACCCATCTACTGTCATGGCTAAAACACATGTCTATCACCTACAATAAATGACAGTGTTATATAACATGAATTGTACCACGGTGTGTTCTCACTGTAACCCATCTACTGTCATGACTAAAACACATGTCTATCACCTACAATAAATGACAGTATTATATAACATGAGTTGTATCAAGGTGTGTGCTCACTGTAACCCATCTACTGTCATGACTAAAACACATGTCTATCACCTACAATAAATGACAGTGTTATATAACATGAGTTGTATCAAGGTGTGTGCTCACTGTAACCCATCTACTGTCATGACTAAAACACATGTCTATCACCTACAATAAATGACAGTATTATATAACATGAATTGTACCACGGTGTGTGCTCACTGTAACCCATCTACTGTCATGACTAAAACACATGTCTATCACCTACAATAAATGACAGTGTTATATAACATGAGTTGTACCACGCTGTGTGTGCTCACTGTAACCCATCTACTGTCATGGCTAAAACACATGTCTATCACCTACAATAAATGACAGTATTATATAACATGAGTTGTACCACGGTGTGTGCTCACTGTAACCCATCTACTGTCATGGCTAAAACACATGTCTATCACCTACAATAAATGACAGTGTTATATAACATGAGTTGTACCACGGTGTGTGCTCACTGTAACCCATCTACTGTCATGGCTAAAACACATGTCTATCACCTACAATAAATGACAGTGTTATATAACATGAGTTGTACCACGGTTTGTGCTCACTGTAACCCATCTACTGTCATGGCTAAAACACATGTCTATCACCTACAATAGATGACAGTGTTATATAACATGAGTTGTACCACGGTTTGTGCTCACTGTAACCCATCTACTGTCATGGCTAAAACACATGTCTATCACCTACAATAGATGACAGTGTTATATAACATGAGTTGTATCAAGGTGTGTTCTCACTGTAACCCATCTACTGTCATGGCTAAAACACATGTCTATCACCTACAATAGATGACAGTGTTATATAACATGAGTTGTACCACGGTGTGTGCTCACTGTAACCCATCTACTGTCATGGCTAAAACACATGTCTATCACCTACAATAAATGACAGTGTTATATAACATGAGTTGTACCACGGTGTGTTCTCACTGTAACCCATCTACTGTCATGACTAAAACACATGTCTATCACCTACAATAAATGACAGTGTTATATAACATGAGTTGTACCACAGTGTGTGCTCACTGTAACCCATCTACTGTCATGACTAAAACACATGTCTATCACCTACAATAAATGACAGTATTATATAACATGAATTGTACCACGGTGTGTGCTCACTGTAACCCATCTACTGTCATGGCTAAAACACATGTCTATCACCTACAATAAATGACAGTGTTATATAACATGAGTTGTACCACGGTGTGTGTGCTCACTGTAACCCATCTACTGTCATGGCTAAAACACATGTCTATCACCTACAATAGATGACAGTGTTATATAACATGAGTTGTACCACGGTTTGTGCTCACTGTAACCCATCTACTGTCATGACTAAAACACATGTCTATCACCTACAATAAATGACAGTATTATATAACATGAGTTGTATCAAGGTGTGTGCTCACTGTAACCCATCTACTGTCATGACTAAAACACATGTCTATCACCTACAATAGATGACAGTGTTATATAACATGAGTTGTATCAAGGTGTGTTCTCACTGTAACCCATCTACTGTCATGACTAAAACACATGTCTATCACCTACAATAAATGACAGTGTTATATAACATGAGTTGTACCACGGTGTGTTCTCACTGTAACCCATCTACTGTCATGACTAAAACACATGTCTATCACCTACAATAAATGACAGTGTTATATAACATGAGTTGTACCACAGTGTGTGCTCACTGTAACCCATCTACTGTCATGACTAAAACACATGTCTATCACCTACAATAAATGACAGTGTTATATAACATGAGTTGTACCACAGTGTGTGCTCACTGTAACCCATCTACTGTCATGGCTAAAACACATGTCTATCACCTACAATAAATGACAGTGTTATATAACATGAATTGTACCACGGTGTGTGCTCACTGTAACCCATCTACTGTCATGGCTAAAACACATGTCTATCACCTACAATAAATGACAGTGTTATATAACATGAATTGTACCACGGTGTGTGCTCATTGTAACCCATCTACTGTCATGGCTAAAACACATGTCTATCACCTACAATAAATGACAGTATTATATAACATGAGTTGTATCAAGGTGTGTTCTCACTGTAACCCATCTACTGTCATGGCTAAAACACATGTCTATCACCTACAATAAATGACAGTATTATATAACATGAGTTGTATCAAGGTGTGTTCTCACTGTAACCCATCTACTGTCATGGCTAAAACACATGTCTATCACCTACAATAAATGACAGTGTTATATAACATGAATTGTACCACGGTGTGTGCTCATTGTAACCCATCTACTGTCATGGCTAAAACACATGTCTATCACCTACAATAAATGACAGTATTATATAACATGAGTTGTATCAAGGTGTGTTCTCACTGTAACCCATCTACTGTCATGGCTAAAACACATGTCTATCACCTACAATAAATGACAGTATTATATAACATGAGTTGTATCAAGGTGTGTTCTCACTGTAACCCATCTACTGTCATGGCTAAAACACATGTCTATCACCTACAATAAATGACAGTATTATATAACATGAGTTGTATCAAGGTGTGTTCTCACTGTAACCCATCTACTGTCATGGCTAAAACACATGTCTATCACCTACAATAAATGACAGTATTATATAACATGAGTTGTATCAAGGTGTGTTCTCACTGTAACCCATCTACTGTCATGACTAAAACACATGTCTATCACCTACAATAAATGACAGTGTTATATAACATGAGTTGTACCACAGTGTGTGCTCACTGTAACCCATCTACTGTCATGGCTAAAACACATGTCTATCACCTACAATAAATGACAGTGTTATATAACATGAGTTGTACCACGGTGTGTGCTCACTGTAACCCATCTACTGTCATGGCTAAAACACATGTCTATCACCTACAATAAATGACAGTGTTATATAACATGAGTTGTACCACGGTGTGTGCTCACTGTAACCCATCTACTGTCATGGCTAAAACACATGTCTATCACCTACAATAAATGACAGTGTTATATAACATGAGTTGTACCACGGTGTGTGCTCACTGTAACCCATCTACTGTCATGACTAAAACACATGTCTATCACCTACAATAAATGACAGTGTTATATAACATGAGTTGTACCACGGTGTGTGCTCACTGTAACCCATCTACTGTCATGGCTAAAACACATGTCTATCACCTACAATAGATGACAGTGTTATATAACATGAGTTGTACCACAGTGTGTGCTCACTGTAACCCATCTACTGTCATGGCTAAAACACATCTCTATCACCTACAATAAATGACAGTGTTATATAACATGAGTTGTACCACAGTGTGTGCTCACTGTAACCCATCTACTGTCATGGCTAAAACACATGTCTATCACCTACAATGAAGGACAGCTTATGTTGTAGAGAAGAGAAAGTGCACAAAGCTTATAAATTGTAAAAGAAATAAATTTAGATTTTTTTATAAAATAACATGAATAAAGCAATCACGTTTGATGCAAAAACACTTTGGATCAATGCATCTTTGATAAAACACCGCTAAAGACGGTATAGCCTGATTGCAAAGTAAGTTTTTGTCACTAACTGGGTCAAGGTCAATAGGTCAAATAATACGACATAAATTGAAAGGTTTTGTCAGAGGCAACCTACATGTATAAAATAAAGTTTCTACTGCATACAGTTCCATAGATTTTGCTTAAACCAGAAACTTTAACCAAAATCTTTAACTAGGTCAAAGACCAAGGTCAAGGTCACTAGGTCAAATGTTACAGCATAAATTGAAAGGTCTTGTCATGAGCAAGCTTCATGTATAATATAAAGTTTCTACTGCATATAGTTCCTTAGATTTTGCCTCAACCAGAAACTTTAACCAAAATGTTGACGGCAGACAGACGGACAGACGGACATCGTCAATCTATAAGCCGGAATTGCTTTGCAATCCAGCCAATAAAAGGAAACTCATCAAACTATAAGTTTGCTGTAAAAGATAATTGTAAAAAGGCCAATAAGAGAATATTTAGGAAGTTTATAGCTCAGAAGTAGCATTCTTGACTTGTAATCAAAAGATTGTAAATTCAATCCCTGGCCGTGTCTTTGTTCATTGAGTAAGACACGGTACCCCTATTAACATGATTAACTCAAGTCGAGCAAGCTAAGAAAACTTGGAAGCTTGAGTTTATTTGCCACAAAGCAGTTTATATGTATAACAAATATTTCTCCAAAGTTTGCCATCTTTATGATATAATCGTGAATTTTCCACCAGTGAATAAAACCAGGTTTACAGTACTTTTGATTCCTTTCCTGCTTTACAAAATTGAATTTGATTAGAAGCAAAATTATTGCAAGTTGATTTTTTCACTGCTCTCAACATCTCATGTTTTAGGCTTTATGAGCCTTGATTAAAAGCCTCAAGGCTCTGGAAAAATTTATCCATTTTCATAAATATTTTTTAAAAAAACTTCAAATTTTGCCTTATACTAGTGTCATGAGTGTTGCTAAGGAGTTTACACATAATTACCATAGACCGTTGTCCATCCAATATCCTTTTACACTACAGAATTCTGGTATAAGCATCAGTCTTTTTAGCCTCAAGGCTCTGGAAGTATTCATCAATTTTTTTAAACTTATGTATATAAGTTTAAGAAATTCAGATTTGGCCTGATTCTTCATCTTCCTAGATGTGTAACAGGAGAGGTAAAGATGTGACCGGACGGGAAATTGAACCTGAGACTTTCTCGGCAGACGCTCTTACCAACTGAGCTATCTGGGCATGATACACGTTAATATCACACTCCTCTCCACCAAATTTTTCAGGTTGCCACGTCCTGGAAACCTCACACGAGACTCCATAGCACCGTGAGTCATTTAGTTGGGTGCAAATTTTGGAACAAAAAGAGGAAAAGATGTGACCAGACCAGGAATCAAACCTCAGACCTTCTGCTATCTTGGCAGACACTCTTACCAACTAAGCTATATGGGCAAGACACCCGTTCCTGTCACAGATATTGAAGAATTCTGTATTTCAATCTTACCTTTGCCGTAGTTTCTCCTCTATGTAGCGTGTAGAGATGATGTACCGCCCCTAACGATGATCCACATGGATGTGACATGATACGGAATACATGGAAGTTATGACCTAATTTACATGACGTCAACAGCAACGTGCCAGAGGAGTCAAAGGTCATGTGAGCCACAGGCTCATTTGCATGGGCATGGAAATGTGCCATCAGGCCGTCACCTTCATTATCCTCACTGACACTGAACTAAAAATATGAAGAATACATTAAAGGTAAAGTCATAAATCATATCTATCCTATATATTCCATTACGTAACACCATGATTTCTGAGACACAAGGCATGTATATACATGTATGCACAACCAATGTAATACCTGAGATCAAACTATTAAATAGAACGTGCTTGTATTTCATATGAAATGCTCGTGACATCACAATACATAAGATCTAAAGAAACATGCCGCAACGGCTGTTCCAACCTGCAAACTGTACCATTTAACGTCATCTTGTTACCTAGAAAAACACGATTTCAGAAAACAAGAATGAAACAGACAACTGTGGTGCATAAATATAGAATAAATGTCATAATTCGTGTTTTGTTACGGGTATGCAACATACAGCAAGTGCATTTATCACATTAACGTGCATTACATGTACGATAAATGCACTTGCTGTGTGTTGTATACCCGTAACAAAACACAAATTAAGACACTTGTTCTCTAAATACATGTTAATGTTGGGAATCGGACAGAGTATTCAAAATTAAATGATTCAATTGATTATCAATTATAATCGGATTTATATAATACACTGCAAAACTGTAAAATATTTCATAATTTGTCCATAACTTACTTCTTATTGACAGCAAATTTTATGGTAACTCGGCAAAATGTTTCATACGAGGATGCATACTGACTAAAGTCAAAGATATATCACTTGATTTCATCTATTAGTACAAGGTAGGAACTGTTTCTCTAGCAAAATTGTGGTTTAATGATGCAAATATTTCATTCTTATACTGTTTTAAATTTCCCGATTATAATCGATTATCAAATTCATAATCGACTATCGTAATTGGCGATAACTGGCACAACACTGGTACATATACATAACACTTTGGAGCATTGTCAATGCAGAAAAAGATCGTAATTGATCATAGCATCGAGATACAAACAGCAATAATGGCACCTCATTCACATGAAATGAAGTCAACATTTTGACATGATTTTGATGAATTACAGATTGTATCAAACTCAAGAAACTGAAATAATGTTTCTTTTTCGTATGGAATTTATGAAACTCACTGGCTTTCTACTCTACCTTGATGAAAACGTAGGAAAAAAGTAGGATTAGTCAATGAAAAAAAGTAGGAGAAAAATAGGAAAAAGTAGGAATTAATAGGGGAAAAGTATGAAATTTTCCATCACTTTTAGCGCCAATTTTCAGTAAGTATGACACACAAATCACAGTAAGCAATGATTGTAGACTGGTAATGTTCATCTTTGATGAAATCACAGAGAGAAATAAGGACAGATTGACTTTCAAGTAAAATATATAGAATGGGCGAGCAAAGCCCGAAATTTTTTTAAAACTATGAATCAGATGTCTATGACAAGTGAAGCAAGTAATTTTTTACTTTTGAGATGAAAAAGTAGAATTGTAGGAGGTTTTGAAGAAAAAGTAGGACAAAATAGGATCAAAATAAACGAATCTTTGATTCCGGGGGCATAAAAAGTAGGAAAAGTAGGAAAAAGTAGAAACAGTAGAAAGCCTGAACTCACTTACCGAAATTTATAATGGTTGATAAAATGTCCGAGGTACGAACTTTTTGAGCTATTTTGAATTGTAACGTCACGACGAAATTGCGTACATTAACAGCGACATCATAAACAAAAACAACGCCAAAGATGTTGACTTGGACATTTTGAACTCTCATACATGTACAAGATCGGAAAATGGTCTTTTCTATAAATACACATATAGATACACTTATCAATACACATGTACACAAGTACATACAATGAAAATGATCTCAGGTTTTTGAAACTATATATAGGGATTTCAGTCACGTGATCTTTCAAGCTGACAAATTGATCTATCGGTTACCGCATTAAACTTACCTTACGATTTCTACCAGAACTTTTGATAAAAATATATGATTCTTTTTCTAAACTTTAAAGTGATATTTATTGTTTTTATATATATTGTATTTTTTATGAAAATATGAACAGAAGCGGTGAAATAATCGAGTTTTTGGACGATAACGCATGAATTTGTACACCTCTCGCTTCAAATATCTATGGCACGAGGAACGACTCATGAAGAATTTGA
This sequence comes from Pinctada fucata, assembly GCA_028142955.1. Taxonomy (NCBI): domain Eukaryota; kingdom Metazoa; phylum Mollusca; class Bivalvia; order Pterioida; family Pteriidae; genus Pinctada; species Pinctada fucata. The sequence goes on along the minus strand of AP027106.1, from coordinate 55,450,290 downwards.
GGGTTGTACTGTTTATTGGCTGTTTCAGCTTATTTATTAATATTCATAACATAAAACTCATGTATGGTTAGATAGGTTAGACTCTCCGATTGATAACCGAAGTTGCGCAAAAGCTGAACTCCAAATATAACGAAAGTTGTGATATATTTCAGTTTTCAGGGGAATATGTATCACTATTGATGTCACCTTTCTATTTTGCGCACTTAAATATTAAAAGTTTGAACATTTCTGATTATTTTGATATATAGAACACCAGATTTTATTATGGTTTACCTAGCTGCATTCCGATTTTCCCACCTCGACCCTCTTGATTACTTACTACGTGATAATGTCTTCCATGCCGATTTCACGCAAGTTATCAATAACGTGTTCGATTTCTTTTATATTTACTTTAACTTAAGGTATCCGTTGTACAAATGAGTCATTTTACATAGCATTTTAATCATCCCCATTGTTAAGTATGGGAAATTTTATGCCTGGTAAGGTACTATAAACTATATATTTTCTGAAAGGTAATGGTGGCCTGAGTACAGATATAGGACTCCAAGGTCTTAAAAATCAAAGGGGAAAAACTCTTGTACAACTTTGTTATTTTACATATGTTATATAGAGAAAATAGACAATTTAAATGCTTCATCAGTTTTTCCCCTTTGTTTTTCTGGTCCCAAAATTATTATTTTTGAGCAGTGGGCATTATAACCTTTCATAAAATATATAGTTTATAGTACCTTACCAGGCATGGAAAAATGCCCTATTGTACATCGGATACCTTAACTTATTTACGCAATAGCTCTGTTACTGGTAGACTCGTTAGATCGCATGTTGGTATTTTGTCTTCTTTTTCTACCTTTATAATTTTTTTCTTTTTCAAATTAGGCTTAATTTCACCGAAAAGAACAAAGGTATATCTTTATCGACATTTAGATACATTTCTTTTTTGCCATGGCAACCGAAATTAAGTGCTTTAAAAGAAATAATCACACATTTTTGGTATTTTTTAAAATATCATTTCAATTATCTTTCAAGTCAAACACGTGATAATTAAGTTTATAAATCTCGAAATTTTCAAAATTTGTATATTTAAGTCGATGGTGGTCATTTTGTTTTAAAATGGTTATCATGGCGACGCAACTAAATTATCATTGTAATACAAAACGAATAGCTGAAGTCTTTACAAACAAAATGATATACAGATTATTCAAATAGCATTAAGATTATATAAGTTATAGCGTTTTCAATACGCTGACTGACCACTTCAAGTTAAAGTTGAATGGTGCCACATCGTGAGAAGTTTTATATTGAATGTTACAGAAAATTGTGTCACAAAAATGACACCAATCATCACGCTTTCAACTTCATTATCTCTGTACTCAATCAACCGATTTTGATAATTTTTCTGTAAAATGTTTCTATTACACAGAGCAATGTAACAATCTTATAATACATGTACCTTAATAATTAATGAATTTTAAGGTAAAATCCCTACTATATATTCACAGAAACATCAGATCAGGACCCCATTGGAAAGAAGCCATGTTAGCTTTATGGGTTATCCTTGGGACAAATCAAGAAAATAGTGCAATATTTAATTCATCATCATTCTCCAAAACAGCTTTCATCAAATTTTTTCTTATCTTGAGTTTCATTTAAATTATTTACTTACACTGTGATATTTCAATTGAGCTTCTTTACATATCTTGTATGTGTTAAACTGTGATATTCATATATTATTTGTGTTTAATTCCTATTGTCATCATCAAATTTTAATTATTACTCATTGCTTCGTTTATTTTATATACATGTATCTTTAAAATGTCCTGTGACTTGGTTTAATCCTTAAATAAATCAAATAAAAAAAAAAAATCATTTACAATAGCAATAAAACTTTTATTTATACGATGTAAGTCAACAAATCTAGCATACGTACATGATCAGCCGTGATGCTCTGTATATCTATAATAGACACGATACCGGGTCTATGGCCATTATCTAAGGGAGGCGACTCTGATTTTTTCTGAGATGTTGTAGGTTTACACCCTGTCACACTACTCATCATGGCTTCTCCAAACATTGACAGCCCTTTAAATGCCCCCTAAAAATAGAAATTATGTCATAACTTATAAATATCACATTAAATCTGATATTTCATATTTTCAAAAACCAGAGTTACATCCCTTTCGGGGTGGTTTCTAACATTAACTCATTGTGTTGTCATCAACATGATCAAAGCACGTGGAAATTTTTCCTAAACACTGGGAAATGACGGAACAAAACTGACGTTACCATACTGCTTTTATGACTTCATAATAGTTTCAGGTCAGATACCCTCTCAAATGGGAAATAACTCTGTATTCTGAGAAAAGACTCAACAATGGGTAAATTTAATATAGAGTTACTGTTAGTAGTGATTTTGGCAGATAATACAAAGGTCATTGAATTGGACATTTTGATTGGATAATATATAAAGATCAAGTCAATAATGAAAAGCTTTCAATAAAATTTTATGATGTGAGTCACAAATTATTCAACATCAGATACATCTACCTGTACAATTGGAAAATTACACTATAAACTAAGAGAAAGATGGGTTATATGAGAATGAATTATCTGCCCCTACCTTAGCGGCACTTATAACCGTAGCGGCGTACGACTGTGCTCCATCACCTGACATTCCACCACATGACTGATGTACCGGCACTAACTTTAAAATAAAAACATTCTTACTACATGCATTCTTACTAAGGAAGAGATGTTTCTATAATGAATACTTCTCCAAAGCCTAACATCTTGATGTTATAATTGTGAAATTTTGACACAGTGAATATAACCAGGTTTATAGTAGCAAAATTACTGTAAGTTGATTTTTCACTACTCTCAACATCTGATTCAACAATTCTAAAAATCAGCAATTGTTAGATTTCTATAAGGATCACCGTACACTGCAGTGATACGTGGACGATATGGTGATGACAAGCATACATAAATGTATATAATTTTTTATTATGTCAAGTGCATTTGTTAACAAAATCAAACTTCAAATTCATTCAATTGTGTCTCACATGAAATTCATATGAAATGAGTGTCATGAAAGTTCATAATTATGAAATTCATATAAATCTCAAATAAGATTTATGTGAAAAATATTTTACATGAATTTCACATAAATTTTCTTCACATGAATTTCACATGAATTTTTCTTTGTGACCATCATTCGAAATTGAACTCACATAAATTTCATGTTGGAAACTTCACATGATTTCCATGTAAAACATTTTATGTAAATTTCATGTTCGTACTCGTTTTAGATAAATTTCATGTGAACTTTTAGGTACAGTTCATGTAAATTTCATGTGAATTTCATATGAGGCACAATTGGCTGTGTACATGTATATGTGAAGTACTTGAAATATTGCCTGAAAGCTTTGAAGTTACTTCATTCTTGAGTGAATGTAATTTTGCACTAAAATATATACAGTCTCTGAAATCTTCAAACTCAGGCAGATCTGGTGACAAATTTAATAAAATCAAAGCTTGAAACTCAAGTACACTAAAAACTTATATTCTCAAATTTTGGTATGGTAAACAAACTGAAAGTACAAGTACCATACATACATGTACATTTACACATATTTTAAAACTTCTACTTGGTAAACAGGTACTGTACATGTAATATAAACTTACCCTTTTATCTGCATAAGCTAACAACCTTGTACCAAGGGCAATAGGATTAACATTTGGTCCAGTGTTAGCGTACCTAACATCTTATATATACTTACCCTTTTATCTGCATAAGCTAACCACCTTGTACCAAGGGCAATAGGATTAACATTTTGTCCAGTGTTAGCGTACCTAACATCTTATATATACATGTACTTAGGGGTTACCATGCGTGTGTTTTACAAAAACTGACAGGGTATCGGCGAATCCCCTGTCAGAAATTGAGTTTTACCGCGAGGCGTCAGCCGAGCGGTAAAACGGATATTTCTGACAGGGGATTCGCCGATACCCTGTCAGTTTTTATAAAACATCAGTATGGTAACCCTATTCTAATGCTTTGGTCAGTAAGGAGCCAGAAAACGTCTGCTTTTAACGACGTCGCCATAGGAACGCATGACGTCATAGCAAAAACTGCAGTGAAACGTGAATCCCCTTGCAGTTTTTTCATCGCTCAACCAATCAGAATGCGCGTTACAAACGGAGTGCATTAGAATTACCCTTTTATCTGCATAAGCTAACCACCTTGTACCAAGGGCAATAGGATTAACATTTGGTCCAGTGTTAGCGTACCTAACATCTTATATATACTTACCCTTTTATCTGCATAAGCTAACCACCTTGTACCAAGGGCAATAGGATTAACATTAGGTCCAGTGTTAGTGTACCTAACATCTTATATATACTTACCCTTTTATCTGCATAAGCTAACCACCTTGTACCAAGGGCAATAGGATTAACATTAGGTCCAGTGTTAAAGTGCTAACAGCCAGTTAAGAAAACAGAAATTTTGATTTTACGTGAAAACGCTTTGAGATAGACACATATGAATATCGAGAGAGATATTCAACTAATAGAGCACTGTTTGAAAATAAAATTTTATTTTGGTATCATTTTTGCGTTTCCCCTCTGCACATATGAAAATAGCATAGTAAATCATCTTTTCCATTCACTAAGTCATTAAAACCTACACTGGTCAAGTTTGATTAATGCAATAGCCATAATCATTGTTGTACACATAGATTTATGCCTGAATGATCAGTGAATATCTACCTGTATGAATAGGTATTGCAGTTTTATTCAATATACTAGACCCTTGTTTAGAAAAACGACTTGGACAATTTCTGGGCGTAAAATATTGCTATTTTCCTATGAGTACACCAAAAATGATGTCTTATATGGTTAAAAAAGCTAGGTTTTTGAATAGTGCTTTTCCATCTGCATTACCATCTAAATTTTCTAGTAATAATTTTTTGCCGTTTACAAATAAAAGGGAAATTTCCGTTTTCTTAAGAACCTATTAGTACTTTAGTGTACCTAACATCTTATATATACTTACCCTTTTATCTGCATAAGCTAACCATCTTGTACCAAGGGCAATAGGATTAACATTTGGTCCAGTGTTAGGGAAACAATCTGAAAAAGTCAAAACAAGATTGTTGTGCAGCTTATCAAATTCAATACAAATTATGATTTTCATTTATATTCTCTAGGAAAAAATCAAGAGATAAATTGACATTTTCTTTATTTTACTCATAACAAGAAAATCACACTTTTTTACTACATTTTGTGACATTCAAAATTGATTAATATTAATTTTACTTGTTACCATAAAGGAAAATGTGAGAAGCCCTTGACAAATGAATTATATCACAAACGTCAAAACATTAGAATATTAGAAAACATATGCTCAAGCTGTAGCAACTTTTATTTAACGACGCCTTCTACAATTAGAAAAATTTGATGACGGTGAACTTCCAATTTCTTTTTCTTAAAATGATATTTGAAGTACAACAAAATGTGAATTTAATTAAAATCTCTTCGCAGAAATATGAAAAATTTGAGAAAATTCATTATTTTACAGTAAAACCTCATACGGTCTCATTGTAAGATGCCATTATCTTTAAGATGACCCCTAAATAATACTGAACGGTCAACTTCTATTGTCTTTCCAATAAAATGAATTTTATAATATGATCCAAATTTAGTCAAAATACCTTGGGTAGAAGTTCATCATTTTCTAACTAGACACAGCCTCATTAAATCTAAATCAGATAGAATTGGATACTAGGTGGATCATAGGCTTTGATGCCAACTGAAAGTATGACATAATGTCATACGGACAGAGTGACAAAGGAAATTTACTCCATTGCTTGGTAGGAGAAGCATGAGCGGCACATGATTGGACAAAATAATACTAGCCGCGGAAACGGCCACAAGTTGAACGACACTTGGATTTTGGTTGGTAGGAGTGTGTTGGCCACGGGAATCTACATTAAACAAATCTGGGACCCCAATTCAGGATATGGCCAGCACAAATCGGCAAATTTTGTGGGGGATTATTGACTGAGTCTCACTCGAATAAAATAAAACTAAATGATCGGCAATCATACTTTACCTTGTTAAGCTTTAATATCAATGATACGGCTGGGATTCCACTTGCCTCCGTTTCGTCTCTTTGAATTCAAGCGCCATGTTGTAAGCTTACACTCATGCGTCAGGTCAAACACGTGACACCTCGATCCATATGTATGGACTTTGTTATGGAAACAACCTCACTGTGTAACATGTTTGACCTGACGTATGAGTGTACACTTACAACATGGCGCTTGAATTAGAAGAGACGAAATGGAGGCAAGTGGAATCCCGGCTGTATCATTGATATTAAAGCTTAACAGGGTAAAATATGATTGCCGATCGTTTAGTTTTATTTCATTCTAGTGAGACACAGTAAATAATCCCCTGGAAAATTTGCCGATTCGTGCCGGCCATATCCTGAATTTGGGTCCGCGATTTGTTCAATGTAGATTCCCTCGGCCAACACACCCCTACCAACCAAATATACAAGTGTTGTTGGTCGTTTCCGCGGCTAAATAATACTTACTCATTATCCAGAACTTTTGTTTGAGTGAGCAGGCGTCAAACACACTAATTTTTTCTTGGAATACAACTGCTACAACCCTGAAAAAAATAACAATTATATATAACCCATACTTACAGTGCTCCAGTGATTTTTTGCTATTCTAAGAGCCACTCCTACCCTTTTTTATATTAAAATTTGAGCAATACTGTATAAAGCATACAAACAATCTTTACTTTCAATTTACAAGGAAAATTGCAATATATGCAAATTAATAACACTTCAAAACAAAAACTCTGGGAGTTTCAAATTGGGAGTATTTAACAATTTTTCTTTTTGAAAATACATGTAAAGCCAAATTTTGGAAGGGGAAGCAACCATCATTCAGTGGTAAATTTGGCCCAAAAATCACAGAACAGTACATTTCTTAGGTAACCACTGTACAGATACTTGACAATGTATTGATCTTTAATATTCAATGCAATTCATAAGGATAAAAGTCTTACATTTCTGAACATGTATACCTCATTTGATACATACACATGTTAACAGAATAAGTCATCGTAAGAAAATATTTAAAAGTTCTATTTAGCTTTCATCTTTACCATTTGCAAGTTCCATGGAGTAATTTTGTACTTAACATCAAAAAGACATATACATGTACATGTATCTAAATACAAAATAACACTGTAAGACATTCATGTCTACCTTTTATTACATAGAATATCATGTACAGAGTAAGTCTTACCTTTAATTACATTAAATATGATGCCCAGAGTAAGTCTTACCTTAAAATAACATTGTATATCATGTACAGAGTAAGTCTTACCTTTTATTACATTGCATATCATGTACAGAGTAAGTCTTACCTTTTATTACATTGTATATCATGTACAGAGTAAGTCTTACCTTTTATTACATTGTATATCATGTACAGAGTAAGTCTTACCTTTTATTACATTGCATATCATGTACAGAGTAAGTCTTACTTTTATTACATTGCATATCATGTACAGAGTAAGTCTTACCTTTTATTACATTGTATATCATGTACAGAGTAAGTCTTACCTTTTATTACATTGTATATCATGTACAGAGTAAGTCTTACCTTTTATTACATTGCATATCATGTACAGAGTAAGTCTTACTTTTATTACATTGCATATCATGTACAAAGTAAATCTTACTTTTATTACATTGCATATCATGTACAGAGTAAGTCTTACCTTTTATTACATTGCATATCATGTACAAAGTAAATCTTACTTTTATTACATTGCATATCATGTACAGAGTAAGTCTTACCTTTTATTACATTGTACATGTATATCATGTACAGAGTAAGTCTTACCTTTTATTACATTGTATATCATGTACAGAGTAAGTCTTACCTTTTATTACAATGTATATCATGTACAGAGTCAGTCTAACCTTTTATTACATTGTATATCATGTACAGAGTAAATCTTACTTTTATTACATTGCATATCATGTACAAAGTAAATCTTACTTTTATTACATTGCATATCATGTACAGAGTAAGTCTTACCTTTTATTACATTGCATATCATGTACAAAGTAAATCTTACTTTTATTACATTGCATATCATGTACAGAGTAAGTCTTACCTTTTATTACATTGTACATGTATATCATGTACAGAGTAAGTCTTACCTTTTATTACATTGTATATCATGTACAGAGTAAGTCTTACCTTTTATTACAATGTATATCATGTACAGAGTCAGTCTAACCTTTTATTACATTGTATATCATGTACAGAGTAAGTCTTATCTTTTATTACATTGTATATCATGTACAGAATAAGTCTTACCTTTTATTACATTGCATATCATGTACAGAGTAAGTCTTACTTTTATTACATTGCATATCATGTACAGAGTAAGTCTTACCTTTTATTAGTCCCCTACCGGCAACGCCGAAGGGGACTCTTAGTTTCCTCTCGGTCTGTCTGTCAGTCTGTCCGTCTGTCCGTCTGTCCGAATATCAGTTTTCCGGACTTTTTTCTGCAACGGATGGAGATATTAAGATGAAATTTGATACACAGCTTGGTCTTGGATAGTTACAGAGCAAGTTTAACTTTCGTCACGCTTGACCTATTTTTCGAGGAGTTATGCCCCTTGATGACTTGGAAAATTCAGTTTTTGTCAGTTTTCCGGACTTTTTTCTGCAACGGATGAAGATATTCAGATGAAATTTGATACACAGCTTGGTCTTGGATAGTTACAGAGCAAGTTTAACTTTCGTCATGCTTGACCTATTTTTCGAGGAGTTATGCCCCTTGATGACTTGGAAAATTCAGTTTTTGTCAGTTTTCCGGACTTTTTTCTGCAACGGATGAAGATATTCAGATGAAATTTGATACACAGCTTGGTCTTGGATAGTTACAGAACAAGTTTAACTTTCGTCACCCTTGACCTATTTTTCGAGGAGTTATGCCCCTTGATGACTTGGAAAATTCAGTTTTTGTCAGTTTTCCGGACTTTTTTCTGCAACGGATGGAGATATTAAGATGAAATTTGATACACAGCTTGGTCTTGAATAGTTACAGAGCAAGTTTAACTTTCGTCACGCTTGACCTATTTTTCGAGGAGTTATGCTCCTTGATTACTTGGAAAATTCAGTTTTTGTCAGTTTTCCGGACTTTTTTCTGCAACGGATGAAGATATTCAGATGAAATTTGATACACAGCTTGGTCTTGGATAGTTACAGAACAAGTTTAACGTTCGTCAACCTTGACCTATTTTTCGAGGAGTAATGCCCCTTGATGACTTAGAAGATTCAGTTTTTTTTTCAGTTTTCCGGACTTTTTTCTGCAACGGATGAAGATATTCAGATGAAATTTGTTTCACAGCTTGGTCTCGAATAGTTACAGAGCAAGTTTGACTTTTGTCACGCTTGACCTATTTTTCAAGGAGTTATGCCCCTTGATGACTTGGAAAATTCAGTTTTGGTCGGTTTTCTGGACTTTCTTCTGTAACAAATAGAGATATTCACGTGAAATTTGATACCCAGCTTGGTCTTGGATAGTTGCAGAGCAAGTTTAACTTTCGTCACGCTTGACCTATTTTTCGAGGAGTTATGCCCCTTGATGACTTGGAAAATTCAGTTTTTGTCAGTTTTCCGGACTTTTTTCTGCAACGGATGAAGATATTCAGATGAAATTTGATACACAGCTTGGTCTTGGATAGTTACAGAGCAAGTTTAACTTTCGTCATGCTTGACCTATTTTTCGAGGAGTTATGCCCCTTGATGACTTGGAAAATTCAGTTTTTGTCAGTTTTCCGGACTTTTTTCTGCAACGGATGAAGATATTCAGATGAAATTTGATACACAGCTTGGTCTTGGATAGTTACAGAACAAGTTTAACTTTCGTCACCCTTGACCTATTTTTCGAGGAGTTATGCCCCTTGATGACTTGGAAAATTCAGTTTTTGTCAGTTTTCCGGACTTTTTTCTGCAACGGATGGAGATATTAAGATGAAATTTGATACACAGCTTGGTCTTGAATAGTTACAGAGCAAGTTTAACTTTCGTCACGCTTGACCTATTTTTCGAGGAGTTATGCTCCTTGATTACTTGGAAAATTCAGTTTTTGTCAGTTTTCCGGACTTTTTTCTGCAACGGATGAAGATATTCAGATGAAATTTGATACACAGCTTGGTCTTGGATAGTTACAGAACAAGTTTAACGTTCGTCAACCTTGACCTATTTTTCGAGGAGTAATGCCCCTTGATGACTTAGAAGATTCAGTTTTTTTTTCAGTTTTCCAGGCTTTTTTCTGCAACGGATGAAGATATTCAGATGAAATTTGTTTCACAGCTTGGTCTCGAATAGTTACAGAGCAAGTTTGACTTTTGTCACGCTTGACCTATTTTTCAAGGAGTTATGCCCCTTGATGACTTGGAAAATTCAGTTTTGGTCGGTTTTCTGGACTTTCTTCTGTAACAAATAGAGATATTCACGTGAAATTTGATACCCAGCTTGGTCTTGGATAGTTGCAGAGCAGGTGTGACTTTCGTCACGCTTGACCCATTTTTCGAGGAGTTATGCCCCTTGATGATTTGCAAAATTTAGTTTTTGTCAGTTTTCCAGACTTTTTACTGCAACAAATAGAGATATGCAAGTAAAATTTGATACTCAGCTTAGACTTGGATAGTTACAGAGCAAATCTGACATTTGTCACGCTTGACATATTTTTCCAGAAGTTATACCCCGTGATGACTTGCACAATTCAGTTTTTGTCAGTTTTCCTGACTTTTTTCTGCAACAAATAAAACTCATATATGTTTAATTGAAGAGTAATTCATTGGTAGAGTTGCAGGACATAGATATATGCCACCGGTAGGGGACTATATCGCTCAGCGATCATAATTTTATTACATTGCATATCATGTACAAAGTAAGTCTTACTTTTATTACATTGCATATCATGTACAGAGTAAGTCTTACTTTTATTACATTGTATATCATGAACAGAGTAAGTCTTCCCTTTTATAACATTGTACATGTATATCATGTACAGAGTAAGTCTTACCTTTTTATTACATTGTATATCATGTACAGATTATGCCTTACCTTTTATTACATTGTATTTCATGTACAGAATAAGTCTTACCTTTTTTCAAATTCATTTGTATATCATGTACAGAGTAAGTCTTACCTTTTATTACAATGTATATCATGTACAGAGTAAGTCTTACCTTTTATTACATTGTATGTCATGTACAGAGTAAGTCTTACCTTTTATTACATTGTATATCATGTACAGAGTAAGTCTTACCTTTTATTACATTGTATGTCATGTACAGAGTAAGTCTTACCTTTTATTACAATGTATATCATGTACAGAGTAAGTCTTACCTTTTATTACATTGCATATCATGTATAGAGTAAGTCTTACCTTTTATTACATTGTATATCATGTACAAAGCAAGTCTTACTTTTATTACATTGCATATCATGTACAGAGTAAGTCTTACTTTTATTACATTGTATATCATGTACAGAGTAAGTCTTCCCTTTTATAACATTGTACATGTATATCATGTACAGAGTAAGTCTTACCTTTTTATTACATTGTATATCATGTACAGATTATGCCTTACCTTTTATTACATTGTATTTCATGTACAGAATAAGTCTTACCTTTTTTCAAATTCATTTGTATATCATGTACAGAGTAAGTCTTACCTTTTATTACAATGTATATCATGTACAGAGTAAGTCTTACCTTTTATTACATTGTATGTCATGTACAGAGTAAGTCTTACCTTTTATTACATTGTATATCATGTACAGAGTAAGTCTTACCTTTTATTACATTGTATATCATGTACAGAGTAAGTCTTGAAGCTGGCATTGTGTACTTCATCCCCCGTCTTTAGTGAGATAAATTTAACAGAGCAATATGGCTGACCAGCACTGTAAATACAAAACAAGAGCTATTATTGGTCACAATTTTGAGATTATATGCATATAATTATAAATGGAAAGAACATTTTTCAAATGGAAAAGATTATCTTTGCTATACTTTTGTCTGACTCGCTTTCCAGCAACAAAATGTTTCACTGTAAGTAAATGAGATGGCTGTCGTAGAAGTGCAGTAAATGTAGACAATGAATGCGCATTAAGGACACAGGACATGATAAATTCCTGTGTGACCTATTGATCAAATTGCATCGGATGGTCAACTGATTATAAACGATGATCGATTATGAAGGTGCAGCTGATTCCCCATCACTAGCTGTAGGACGCCATCCTAGTGTGTGATAGGGGGTTCAGTATCAGTAATGAACCTATCACTTGTTCTTTAAGGAGTACTCACCTTGTAGTATCACAAATGGCCAATAGGGGGCGCTTACTCCTGAACTGGTCACATTCATCATAAGCTGAAATTTTTAATGAAAATGAAACAATAGTCATGAATAAGGTACAGATTGAAGGTCTTATCGGTACACAATTAAGAATTCTGCTTAAAAATAAAATGCACATAATTCTATTAGAAATGTGAAAAATTAAGATAATTCCTTTTTTTGTTATTTGTAGCTACAATGGCTTATGAACATTTATTTTGCAAAATACAAACCTATCAGCCTGAGACTAGATCAATTTTGCAACTTATTACAATTTTTTCTATCAATCCAAGAAGAAAGGACATCTAAACAAGAGGCCCAAGGGGGCCACATCACTCACCTGAGATGCAAACAAAAGAATTTGGTGGAGGCCCTCAATACTTGCTTCATTTAAGGTTTTGTGAAATTCTGTGCAACAGATTTATGAGATGTTGAAAATGTGTCAGCCAATCAGAGCTTTACCAATTAGCCCGAAAAACACAAACTTGGTAGAGAACCTTGAGTACTTGCTTCCTGTAAGGTTGTGCAGCAGTTGCAGAGGAGAAGTCAAAAATGTGTCAACCAATAGCAGCCCTTGGCGGCCATATTTGTTGACCAATCAGCACAAAAAGCACAGACTTAGTAGAGGACCTTTAGTACTTGCTTCCTGTAAGGTTTTGTGAAATTCTATGCAACTGTTGTAGAGGAGATGTTTAAAATGTGTCAGCCAATCAGATCCCTTGGCAGCTGTATTTGTTGACCGATCGGCACGAAAAGCACTAACTTGGTAGAGGACCTTTAGAACTTGCTTTCTATAAGGTTTTAAGAAATTCTGTGCAGTGGTTGCAGAGGAGAAGTAAAAAATGTGTAAACCAATAGCAGCCCTTGGCGGCCATATTTGTTGACCAATCAGCCAAAAACACAGTCTTAGTAGAGGACCTTTAGTACTTGCTTCCTGTAAGGTTTTGTGAAATTCTATGCAACTGTTGCAGATGCAATGTTGGAAATGTGTCAGCCCATCAGATCCCTTGCCGGCCATATTTGTTGACCAATCAGCACAAAAAAACACAAACTTGGTAGAGGACCTTGAGTATTTGCTTCCTGACAGACTGACACTGGACAGCATGCTATGACAATAGCTCACTTGAGCTTCACTCAGGTGAGCTAAAAACAAGAGCCCCAGGGGCACAACGCTCACCTGATACCTATGCACACTCTTAACCTACTGATAATGCATTATGATAGTGTGAGTGCCAGAATTTGAATCTACAACCCTGGGACTATATACACATAAACCATTTTTTTTGACATAAAAAAAGTCAAAAATATCAAATTTAGGCATGAAATAGAGAATAAGTGTCTCAATTTGTGTTTTGTTACAGGTATACAACACACAGCAAGTGCATTTATCGTACATGTAATGCGCGTTAGCGCATTTCATGCGATAAATGCACTTGCTGTGTGTTGTATACCCGTAACAAAACACAAATTATGACATTTATTCTATATATATGCACCATAGTTGTCTATTTCATTCTTGTTCTCTGAAATCGCATTTTCTTGGTAAAAGGGTGACGTTAAAATTCAGGTCACCGTGGGCTCAGTTTGCAGGTTAGAACAGCCGTCGCGGCATGTTTCTTTAGATCTTATGCATTGTGACGTCACAAGTGTTAATACAGGAATTGCAGCACGTTTCTTTCAATAGTAACATCTCAGGGAATTACATTGGTTGTGCATATATATATATATAACAGCAATAAGAGACTTAAATGTGTCAAATACACAGTGAAAAAATTTGTAAAAGGGATAAAAAATGAAAATGGAAGAAAAAAAAATTTTTGATCAAAAATGAAATTAAAGGTATTCAGATGATTTAAAAGTGCATAAAAAGGTGACAAAATTGAAAAAATGAAAAAGGAACAAAAAAAATTGGGGGTGCCGGTGCCCGAACTTGAACCCACAACCCTTGGGTCCATGTGCACAGAAGATTATAGTATGTAATGTACATCAAAGAAAAAAGTAACTTAATTATGACAACAGCACTTGTTAAGACATCCTTCCAGATCATCCAAATGCTTCCAGTTTGTCAATATGTGCTTCCATTCTGAAGAAGAAGTTTGTCAAAGGAGGGTACCCCCAGTGACCTACTTTTGCCTGTGGTGGCTCCAACTATTGACGGATCCAGACGAAAAACAACAACACTTGTAGGAGACCATGAGTACTTCATTCCTACCAAGTTTAATTTAAATCCCTATAGTGGTTTTTAAGGAGAAGTCGAAAATGTGAAAAGTTTACGACAAACGGACGATGGACGGATGGACGAAGCGCTATGACAATAGCTCACTTGAGCTTCGCTCATGTGAGCTAAAAAAATCCCCCCCCCCCCCTAAAAATTTTTAGAAATCTGAAACATGTCAACGCTATGGAAAATCACATCATCTAAATTTATGACACAGAGTAATATACAGACCTGGAGTAGGGGTGGGTAGTACTTTACAAACTCTGATAGGACCCTGCCTTAATGACACAACCTCCTGTGCCTCTCCCTGACTCTGAAATGTAGAGTATTCAACATTCTTTCATACTTTATACTCAGTACCACAAAAAGCTAAAAGATTCATTCACGCAATATGTTGCAAGTTTCCATGAGGTACAACTATTGAAAGTACGCTTCTATGCATGCTGTAATATGTTCATGTGAAAGCATTTACTTCTAAATAGAGAATAAGTGTCTTAATTTGTGTTTTGTTACGGGTATACAACACACAGCAAGTGCATTTATCGTACATGTAATGCGCGTTAGCGCATTTCATGCGATAAATGCACTTGCTGTGTGTTGTATACCCGTAACAAAACACAAATTATGACATTTATTCTATATATATGCACCATAGATGTCTATTTCATTCTTGTTTTCTGAAATCGCGTTTTCTAGGTAAAAGAGTGACGTTAAAATTCAGGTCACCGCGGGCTCAGTTAGAACAGCATGTTTCTTTAGATCTTATGCATTGTGACGTCACGAGTGTTAATACACAAATTGCAGCACGTTTCTTTCAATAGTAACATCTCAGGGAATTACATTGGTTGTGCATATATATGGTATTACAGGTTTTTTTCTAGCCCCTGATGTCAGGGGCCTGGGCTGATGAAATATGGAATTTTACAACATCTTAACCTGAATTGGGAAATAAATTTCAAACAACAAAAAGATATATTCATGCAAATTATCCCTTATCATATCAATTGTCTATATTTTGAATCCTTCCTTGAGTTAAACTAACACAGCATGTTTGTTCTACTTTCACTTTATGTTCAGTTAATGATACTACTAAATTGGAAATGAATTTCTCGTTTTGGAGAAAAGATTAAATTGGGAATTTTTAGGTCTAAAATTGGGAAAAAGTACCTCTTTTTGACATGGGAAATGAAGCTGAATTTCGGCCCCCTACAGACCCTAAAAAAATCCCTGTTAATTACCTAACAAAGGTTAAGCCTAATTATACTAGTAATAATCTATATAGTTCCAAGATAGTCCATTTTTCAGTTTTAATTTTGACCGCTCTAAACCAAAATTTTATGCACATAGATACCAGACATCAAATCATTTGGTATGTTTTCTATTTTGAGGTAATACTGCAAACATCATTATTTTTGCTGGGAGAAAATTTCATGATTTTAACATCAAGACATTATGTATGGGTGAAATATTCACGATCAAAATGTCTTACCCATTATAAGAATGCAGCTGGGATATTTTCGTTTGTGGGAAATTTTTGCAAATTTCATTTATTCGCCAAAAACGCAAAAATTACCCCCATGCTAAAATGTCCATGTTTACAGCATATTCTTCACACATCAGATGTGTTGTCATGTTTTCTGTGTGACGTCACATCAAAATTACAGGGTTTTTTTTTTATTTTGGGGAAGGTGCCTGTGCCTGTCCCATTTGGGAAAATTTACAACATTTTGCTAAAACTGGGAACATTTTGGAACAAATTCTCACCAAAGTATAACCCTAAAGTATCATTTATTAACACTGATAATCCATTGATTTGCTTGAACTGAACAAGGGATGAATAAAAAACTTTAAAAAATGCATTTCGAAATAGGACATTTTGTGCTGACTTCCAGGGTTTGAGTCTTATTTTCTCAGGTGATTTTTTCATAATTTCTTTTTGGGAATTTCAGGGTGATTTTTTGGGAAAAATAGAGGAAATTTGGCATTGGGAAGGGGCTGAAATTCGGCCCCAAAACAAGGGAAAAAAAAACCCTGAATTATCACCAAATTTTGTGACATCCAGTATTCAATTGGCAAACAGGCTATTTATCTCTAAATAATTTCTACCATGATAGGCAATCTTATTTCAATTGCATTTTATCACTTCATTTACACCTACAAGAAAAGAAAGCATTATAAGATACTTACATTAATGCTCCATATTTGGACGCCATTACTATAACCCAAGATCAGGAGTAGGGGAATCCCCTTATTGTCCTTGGAACTCAGGTCAGGATTTACTGATAAATCTGAAAATAATTTTCGTGATACAGAAAATTAATTCAATGTGAGTAGTCAGTACTGTGGCTAATATGAAATGCTTTAACAAAAACACATTTTCAATATTTCATTCTTTTCCTATACATGTATTTTTGAAAAATTTATAAAAGTGCTTGGTTTATAAATAGATGATGAAAAATTTGAAGCTCAGTGACTTGAAGGAAATTACATGTAAATGATAATTTACATGTAACATGTGTAATAATAATTTAAATGTAATAATCATGTTAAAAGTTAATGTTTTCCCTGGGATGGATGTATACCTCGAAAGAAAAGATGAAAAACTTCTGTAACAACTTAACAGATCTTATGGGATTTCAATGATACTCAATGATATAGTTTTCTGTCCTTTTTCATGGTATATCGGCTTTTTTGAGTCATCCTATAATTCACTATTCATTGGAATTCTACAATTTCTATCAATTCACAGACATAATAGCTCTAGTGTAGACATCTGTGATTCACTAATCACATGTTCAGTGCTCACTCACTGCTCAGCCAACAAGAGTTGTAATAAAAGTAGTCTACATGTATATAATACCATTTATATCATTTTTCTCGAAGTGCAGCCATTGTATCCTTTCTTTATCCTCTGTTTTTGGGGCTCCATGGTATGCCTATAATAGTAAATGGGACTAATTCTGTATACATGTAGTTTTAAATGTTAGAAATGTTACATTATCATTATATTTCAAATGTTACTTTATTATGTGTATATTGTCTGAAGAGGCTAAGCATACTAGCAGAAACAAATGTTATAATAAAATGCGAAATATAAATTTGCCTATTTTGCGGTGCTTTACCTTTTTTATGTACGATTCATGCTGGTCTACATATACACATGTACATGTATTTACCTTTTAATCAAGCAGCAAAATGTAACATCATTCATTTACATCTTTTGTAATGCAAATCTTCATAAACTTCAGCTATACATCAAATTTTTTACGAGTACAACCATGATTAAACTTTTCAAAACTTAATGTTTTTTAAAAAATTTTTTCAAAATATCCTAAAAAAATTTTGATTCACTAAATGATTTACATTGTAATATCTTTATGCATTGCTTCAGGTACATCTACTATATATACTTTTTACTGAGTGACAGAGTCTCATACCTGTGGAACGACGTCTGATATAAAATCCACCAAGCTCTCTACAATCGTCTTTTCGCTACAAAAGAGAATATATGCATTTGTAGTAAACTTTAGTGTTGTATAATCGGAAAAATTTCATAATCGATTATCGGTTTATAATCGGAGAGGATTTTAATCGATTATTTCGATTTAATCGGAAATTTTTCTTTCTTGTTTTTACCATGTTTCAGAAAGGAATATGACAAGTAATGAATAAGATTCACTAAACCTTATGCTAATATACATATCAAAATGTCTAGAAAGAACTCCAACCACAGAATGATAAAATCATGTCTAGTAAATGAAATATTTTGTCAAGATCACAGCAGTAATGGATGTGATTGCAATAGTCGACATCTTTATACGTCAGATGCAGGGATTGGGGGGGGGGGTTTCCATATGACCCAAGAGTTAACTTATGATTTTGCTCATTCAAGGAATCAAGCAATATCACTGACCTTGTCCTTCTTACAAAGCTCAGGAGTTCGGCGTAAAAGTTTTTATTTCTTGACGAGTAGATATTGACTTATCGCATCTGACGTTGAAGTTTTCTATAAGAGTACTTGTTTTTACTATTAAATTCAATGAGAATCCTAGTATGATCCTTTGTATGCCTTAGAGAGTGTATCCTTTTCAAATTATTTATGCTATGCCTGGAACTTCAACTCTTAGAAACGATCGTTGATCTACTTTCATTTTATTCGTACTTGTCAAACGCAAATTCGACAAAACCTATGTCATTCTTTTCCACGTTGAATATTTCCGATTATAATCGATTCTTAAAAACATTATCGATTAATCGAAATCGAAGGGTATTAGCGATGATGTCGCCGATGTCGGCGATAATCGTTACAACACTAGTAAACTTACATGACACTCAATAGATTTATGATGGTGTACCATACCATGTAATAGTCTATAAACTTATACTTTCTCTGCCTTTACAGGTACCGTAATTCCACACATACTCATGATACTGGTATCTAAAATTTATAACAGATATGTTTTAATTAAGTTCCTTCTTGATGCTTGGTACAGGATCATGCAGGGCTCACACTGGCTCAAAATTTTGTGTCGCAAGTTTGCGCGATGACACAAAATTGTGCTGTAGCACAACATTGCACGACGATAAAGTTGCTGAAAAAACTTTGATTTTTCTCACTAATAGAGATAGTGTATGTGTTGATCTGTGTTTTATTTTCTTAAGAACATACAAAGTCATATTGTATTAGATTCAACGAAGTCAGAGACTAATATCAACACTATTTCTATGATAACATGATAGTAAATGCAAAAATTCAGTAAGTTTGAATTCAATGACAGTACTGGGTAAAAGATGAGTTCAATTAGACCAACTCATAAATTCACAGAATTCTTCATAGAAGCCCTCCCATCTAATTAAAAAATATCCATTGGAGGGCCTTCTATGCTTATCATCATCAATTTGCAGTTAAGGGATTACTGTATTGACAAGGCAGTTGGTAGCTGCAAACATGGCGTAGGCTGAAAGAACTGCAGCTTTGCTTTTAGACCAAGCTATAGTACTGACCCCCCCCCCCTCCCCATGACTTGAACTCCTTGATAGCAAGGACAGCCTGGAATTGGCTATTGTAGCCAAAGAAAGATGGACAGACCTTGAATTTTTCCTGGGATTGGGAGGGGGTCCAAGTATATGAGACATAAATACGGGAAAAAATAGCATTTCAGGAAATTTCCATGGTGGCTCCTAACACCCTCTAGATATGCTCTTGATCATTTATTCAATGTAGCTTGAAAATGGTCCCCTTAAATAATCTTTGCATGTTGTGAAAAAAAATGTTGACCTGATTAAATAAGGTCGGTGTAGCAGAACCCCCCCCCCCAAAAAAAAAATAAAAGGTCTCAACATACATGTTACTTACGGTATCTAGATGAATATTTCTCATATAGATACATAAGCTATTTGTGGTTTGTTTTCGTAATCACAATGGCCTAGAAATAAAGTAAGTAATTTTTTCTTGTTCAATTCTTCATCGCCGACTCTTTGTTTCACATAACATGCATAAGATCGACGCCTATGACGCAAAATTAAAAGAAAGTAGAGGGGGTGCTTATTGTGGGCCCACAAAGTCGAGCTCGTATACTTTTATCCTGAATACAGAGATCTAAAAACCTCGATTTAGATGCTATTGAAGGCTTATTTTTGATAGTTTTATCGTCAGAACTTGCTGACGTTTTAAAAACGAACGGCGTCAATTTTGCTATTTTGTTTTTCCGATACGGAATCGGACATTTCTAAGTTACGTTTCCCAATTTTAAAATCTAAATTATATAACACAGTGGTACCTCTTTTGGGGGAGAAACAAAGAATTGAAAAATAAAATTATTATGACATACTCATGATGATCTAAACTTTTCAGTGACATCGAAAGATATAAAGTTTGCCATCCGCCGTAACAAAGTTAAAATACATTTTCAAAATTAGGAATACTAACGTTGGACAAGTTATCTTCATAATCCAATTATCTAATTAGCAGTAGCTCTCATTCTGCTGGGGCTGCCTAAATACCTGTATTTGACACCTTTTACAGTCACCCGCTTACCTATGTTACACCTGAACGCTTCAACTGCACTTTGAATTACTTAGTATCGATCTGTCAATGCCCAATTTGCGTGTTTGCAGGTACTTGAAGACTCATTTTTAGAAAATTCCCTTTGTCACAAATCACGATTTTCTGTCACAAATTTCAAATTTTTGTCGCAAAATGAAATGCGACATTTGCAAAGCCCAGCGCGAGCCCTGAGCATGTAGTATTTTAAGGAGCTGTAAGAATGGTTATGGAATTATTCACACCCCACTATCAAAGTTTCCAGTGAAAAACCGTCTCCTGCAAAGAGAGACAACTCATACGGTTTTTGTCTTCTCTCAAAAAAATTGATAACTCATACGCTTGAATTCTCCAATAAAATGAAGAGATTGGATTATTGCAAGATAAAATGGGATAATTTCCATTGAAATAAAAATTCTCAACATTTTATTTCACAATTTTAGCCTAAAAAACTTCTGTTTCCTGCCAGCATTAGTATTTAAGCAGTTGACACCATCATTCCCCTTTCTGACACCTGATGAAAAAAATAGACAAGATCCGTTGATGTCTCAAGGTCACTCATGGTTTTTTTCATAGTCATCAAAAAATAAGAACAAACTCAAAAAAATAATTTATGACACGAGGCAGATAGTTTCTATGCAGCTAAAATGTCACTTCCGGTCTGTAAATTTGCGTAAAAATGAACTTACCTTGATCGTTTCAAAAGAACTATTTTTTGCTATCAACAGGAATTAGAGTCACTTGATATAAGTACACATTGATAAAAATAAATCTTTCTGTTCGATGCCTTTCTTGCATCTACTTTAGTCGAGTGGACAGTACACCAAAGACATTTACAGGGACCCCGTGGGGCCCCTGTTGAAGCGCGGGAAACCCCGAACATTCGGAATTTTGAGGAGACGGTAAATTTGATAGTGCACCAAAATGTTTTCACACAAGGTAATTTTCAGTCTTTAATTCCCAAAACTCACTAGCCGGACACCCGAGGCCACCAAAGTTTTAGCTGGGCTAGTAGAAATTCTTTAAGAAACTTTACAAATAACTAGTAAAATATTTATCTTTGGGCTAGTGGCTGAGAAAAGTTTTTGGAAAGAATGAATTTTGTACCGGGTATATATTCCCACAGAAAAATCTGGCTTGTATGAACCTTGCACTTACAAGACAAAGCTGGGTGGTGGTTGAAGTTTTTATTAGGGAGGAGGGGGGGTAAGACTAAGTACAAATTCTTTCTATAACATTTAACCAAAATATCAGAGTTAAAATGGGAAAAGATGTGTACACAGGGATCACCCTAGGCCGCGATTTTGCGATATTCTCGCATTTTTTACTCAAATATCTCACTTTTACTGCCTTGTCGCGCTAAAAGATCGCATACCTCCTTTGAATAAATCGCGGTATTGTGGACTTACACCTTCTATATACATGTACCCAATCTATTCCCTGAAATTCCTGTGTGTGACTGTTGTATTGACGTTTGCATGCAGGTATTTTTTTATCCGTCGATGTAAGGATTTAGCTTTACGTTTCTCTAGCGGTTGTCAGCAGTACATGCTCTTTCGTCATTGTAATATAAATAGAATATGAAATATTACAATGCAGTCTTGATATTGTTTGTATAGAAAAAAGACCGGAAGAGAAAAGTAAATAGTATACAAACGCTTTTCATAAAAACTTTACAAGTTGTATTGCGCACGCGAGTGGACTGACTTAATTTTTACATGTATTTGTCGTCGAAACAAGGCCAGCACTAAGCAATAACTAAGTATCCTCAAGGACTTATAAACAGTTTACAAGTCCTTGGAATCGTCAACATGAACAATAGCTATACAATTCTTTAAAATATTTACAATGCGTAAATAAAAGTATTGACATAAACATTGTCTACAGTATACTCGCAGATCAGACGTTAGACTTGTCACAGCGTGCTGAAATACTTTTAATGTTGCTATTGGAACCAATGATTTCTTAAAAGACATTCACAAGACAATGTAATTTCCATTAGATGGATAGATACTTCATATTTAATCAGCGAGTGGAAATGAGACACAGTGGATATTGCTTTTCTGAAGTTGTGAAAGACGTCTCTTCGTCGACTTATAGCATTCTGCGGTGTCTGAGAGACAAAGAATTATAAATTTTATTTGACCTCATTTTTCATTTAAAACGTCATTCAAACAAGGGAAAAAGAAAGGCAGTGGCTCCGGATACGAACGTTTGTATCTTTAGACCTATGTCTCGGCGTACGAACACAAATCCTAGTGAGCTACTGCATATGTATTTCAATTTGGTCCTTTTTTGTGACATATTCTGAAAAGTTAATTAAGTAAAAAGTACGGAGTTGCATCTACATCTATCGTCTCAAAACTCTCAAAAACTTAATTCCGCTGGAGCGACAGAAGGTCAGTACGTGCACACAACAGCCGACAAGTGCACGTCTATTACTGATCAGTGATCACTATAATGATTGAGAGCGTAGAAAATAGCCTTTTGTCCCTGTTGCTAAATTACAGATTATGCAGAATAAACTCGTATACCTTAATATGGTTACAAAAATCAATTTATTTTGTTATGGACACATGACCCAAGTCACGTGACAGTTACAGACCAATCAGAAACATGTTCGTATGCCGAGACATAGGTCTAAAGATACGAACGTTCGTATCCGGAGCCACTGCCAAAAAGAAAAAGTCCAGGGCCATTCTCACATTCAAATAATGTGTTGTCAGATGTTCACGGAAATTAAGAGAAACCGAAGTTTTATTTTTTCACTTTTTTTACAAATAAATACATACAAAATCTCATAGAAATCGAGAAAATCTCATTGTTTTTTAGCAAATGAGATTTTTATCTCATTACTCTGCAGGGCTAGGGTGATCCCTGTGTACATCATCAACAAATCATCTGGATTGACTGCAGAAACGAATACAGGTAATGCTTAAATAACATAGAATAAGATTCATATTCAAATTAGTTTCTAAATTCGACTTATCAACCATCAACGTTCAGCTGTTCAGTCCGAATGAGAAAATCAAAACAAAGAATGAAAAGGTAGAAAGTGAACTGTCTCTTGATTTGGAAATTATTGAAAGCCAACCTAAATGCTTGGGGTCTTATGACATTCTGACTAAGCTTGATTGTTCTTTTTGGAGATCCAGCTGCCATTCTAATGAATAATCAATGTTTTTCTCTTCCAAACATCATCTTCGTCTAACAATGTGACGTCATTTTGTTTTGGTTGGTCCGCGAAGCATTTTCTCTTCCGGTAAAGATAAATGTCAAAATAAAACGAAAACCGCATCCGGAATTAAAGTCGACTTCTAAAATTTTTGGCGAGATTCGCGATTACTGGTTATACTAGCTACTTGATTCAAGGTTCCTTATGGCTACATAATTCTTTCCCATATTTGTATTTCTTCGTGATGCCTTGCAAAGCTTAGTTTTATTCTGATAGGATGTAAACATCTAGAATTTTTCTTCTCGGTTAAATACGGGAGAATTTGCGCATAGGAAGTCACGCCTATAGATATATATCTGTTGAGCATGGCAAACTTACCCTGTGTCAAGTGGTCATAATAATAACAAAGTTATTTCAGTGATGGATTCAGATGAGGCAAAGCTCAAAGAAGAGGGTTCTTTTATACATGGCATGTTTTAAAGCAAAGTGTACTGTTTCCATCATATTAAATCAGTGAAATTAGTCAGAATTATATAGCCATAAATCCATTGACACTAATTGACAAGATTATATAGCTTTTAAAAGACAATTTTAGAACTTTTTTATAACTATATATACACATTCAAATGCACTTCAGGTGACATCACGTTCCTTAATTTTTTTTTTTTAATTTTCTCGGGGAGGCACCCCCAAACCCCCCCCATTAATTGCAGAGAAAACCTCCTTTATCTAATTCAAGTAATTCAAACACTCCCTCTAGGGCCTCTCAGGTTATCCCCATCAACAACAGCACTTTCTACATAGACATATAATGACTTCAGACAGGGCATGTTTCGTAGAAAAGGGGATGCTTACTCCTCCCGGGCATCTGATCCCATCTCTAGCTTGCTAGGGATCCGTCGATGCTCAATTTGGTGCTCTATTTTGAGTGCTGTTGATATTGTCGTCAGGATTTACATTATCTCATTTGTGTCACACTTGTACACTTTACAGTGTGGAGCTGGTAAAAAAGTTTCCCGCGAGAGTTTTGACGGTGTTTTAAATGTTTTCCCTGACATGGTTGCCATAACACTATAGACATAACCTCAGACAGGGCATGTTTTGTAGGTATTATTTTCATTTCCGTGCTTGAACATCGACAGCGGATGTGGCAAGCCAAACAGGGGATGCTTACTCCTCCCGACACCTGGTCCCATCTATTGCTTGCCGGTTCCGTCGAAGCTCTACTTGGTGCTCTATTGTGAGTGCTGTTGAGATTGTCGTCAGGATCTTCTTTATCTCATTTGAACAATGTATGTGCCCCTCCCACCGACAGTTGGAGTTCTGAACCCACCCCTGTACTATCCATTCGTCTGCATCAGCACCTTCTGTTCGTTCTATGCTATCACACATGCATGTACCCTAAATCTAGATCAAATGGTACAAAATCCAACCCTATCCTTTACCATCCACGTATATCTATCCGTGTGGAAATAGCAATTTAAAGTAAATGACAAATTAATGATTTGATTTAATGTTGTACATTTCTTTCAACTGTAGTTAAATAGAAATCATCATCATCATCATCATCATCATCATCATCATATCATCATCATCATCATCTATGTATGATAGTCACGAGCTTTTGATCTAAAATAAATTTGACCTCTGACCTGAAATCAATAGGGTTCATCAATGTTCATCAATGTTCATCAATATTCATGAAATGCTTTAGGATGATTGGTTTGTGTTTTATGCTGATAACGATATTTCTTTAAAGTCGAATCCATAGTGACATAGACCTTTAATCTTTGACCTTGAAAAAAAAACTTCATCCCCTCCCTTTAGGAAGCATTAAAGGAAGGTTAAATGACCCTACGATGATTGCTTTAAATTGTCTTTCATGCTATTCACAAATCGAGTCCATAATGAAATTGACCGTTGATCATTGACCTTGAAAATCAATCGGTTTCATCTTCTCTCCGATCGGATCCATGGGGACAATTTTGGAATATTGGGGGGGGGGTGTCATATCGGTTACCTCATGGTCATTTGTGCTCTTCATAAGAATCCGGTCACACAGACAGACACACAGACGCACATATTTATAATACATAAAGTTGTTTCAGTTAATAATTACTAGTACTTGTTTTACTAAATAAAAGTAGTCAACAGATTAATTGTAAAATCACTTTTAATGAACAATAAACAATTTTTTGGTCATATCAATTATTCCGAAGTTAACGTGGAATATACTGGCTCATTCAAATTAATTAGTGCATGTAAAAATAAGATGCACCAATCAACAGAGTTTTCAAGAATTCTTGTAATCAACAGAATTTTCAAGAATTCTTGTAAATTAAATTAGTAATGCTGCATCAAATTGATTTTGATTTTCAGGCGAAACGTACTTGACTTATACAGATTTAACTTAGACTTCACTTTCAATTATAATACTTGTACATATAATAAAATACTACTAGATCTTTAAATAAGGCCATAGTAATCTAATATTTTGTTGTATGCCCCGAACTTATTTTGAAAGGTACCCTCCCGCGAGGTATGAAAAACTTGAAAAGGAAGACTGAAAACAAAACAGGAAAAATATTCCTCTAGTGAATTTGAGAATTTTGACACTAAATATTGACTTGATATTGATGTTGTAAAAGACATTTTATGAAATACAAAATCATTACCTGAGATGTAATTTGATTTAAAATTGATTTCTGGTTGTTTTTCTGGGGAAAAAGAATTTTCGTGTTTTTTTTTTCTGACCAATTTTCCTAAAAGGTACCCGGACGTAAAACAAAATGTTTAATCACTATACTATGGTCTAACTATTGTGATCATCTCAAGTTCTGATTAACATACACCGTACAAATTTGTATGTATACAATAATTAAAATGATTTTTTTCAGAAAAAGAAATGGAAGAGATGTATGTGTCTAAAACTCATCATTTCATTCTATGATACCAGTTAGTTATTACACATATTATGAACTTAAAACCAAGTGCCGATGTAAGAAAACAGAATTGAAATACATGTAATAAATTTTCTTTCAAATCGATGGACACAGCGTGGGATCGAAACGTTTGGTGTTGTGATTCCTCACATAGTTTTTTTTTTTGTATTTTTTTCATTTTCTAGATTAAACTTTACAAAACTGATGAGCCGTTGCAGTAGGGCAATACCTAATAAACATGATAAATCAATCCCTATCGTCCAGGTATATGAAAAGTTCATAGTTTTTGCAAATACTTCAATAGTTTGTTGACGACAGAAAATAATTCCTTCTGACGAACTCTTGAAGTGTTTGCAAAAACTACAGATTTTCAGATATATAAACGATATGGACTTACTTATTAGGCATTGCCCTACTGCAACGTCTCATTAGTTTTGTGCGGTATCACTTAAATGATGAGAAAACATAAAAATTCTCCGTAAGGAATCACAACATCATACGTTTCGATCCCACACGGTGGATGGAGAAATAATTCTAATGCATGTCAAGTATCATTTCATATTTTTTTTAAAGCAAATAAACCAGGCTCTATTCAATTTTCGCTCAAGCTGCCCTATATGCTAACATCATATGAATATTTCAAATTATCGATAAGTACACAATAACCAGTATTAAGTAATATGCAAACTCATCATTTGAATAATGTGATTAAATTCTACATGTGAATTAATTCTCAAATAAATATTTCATTACTTCGCTTCAAATGATACCGTTCGCTCGAACATACGAAAGATTGGGAAGGAACAATTAGTTAGAAAACATTCCTCCTCCTCTATATTATTTAATTTTTATTTTTCGGAAAGGTCGAATTTTCCAAAGAAAATGATATAAATATGTCAATTACAATTAAATAAACTCAGTAATTATTATTGCAGACTTAGATTTCGTTAAAAACACGCATCTTGATTTCATATAAGCTTTGTGGCAATGAAATAATGTGTGCCATGTATATATGCAGAAATGATAAGGAGAGGGAGCTTTAAAAAAATCAACATAGTGACCTCTTGTTCCAACCCATAATAAACAGCTGTAAATTCAATCTCATATATGGTACAATCAAAGCATAATACAGAATTTTTGTCCGTCTCTGAGAAAGAGTGATTTGTTAAGAAATCGGATCAGCATAATGACGTGGAGTAAACATGAATCAGTAATAACAATAGTATTCATTCTTAAGCGAATACAAAGAAATGCAAACGACACCCCTGTTTTTAACCCAACACGTAGTATCCCACCCCAATTTTCCCGGTAAGTCTGTTAATCAAGCATAATATATATTATAATGTGAGAGAACAAGTTTACTCTACGATTCGGAGTTCCATCACTTCATAATCCCCTTGTTTCTGTTGTCTGTCTTGCTTTTCGTTGTTTTTAGATTCACCGTTCTCAATATGATTATCATCTTTTCCATTGTCAATGTTCTCTTTCTCATCAGACACATTTTCTATTTCATTGTCGTGATTATTATGTTTCTGTGATCCGTCATCAGTTTGACTATTTTCATTCTCCTTTCCTCCGTCTCCATCACCATATTCTTCCGCTTGTTTCTCTGACTTTTCACTGTCGCCATCTTGCTTTGCTTGCTTGTCTTTGTTTTCAATTACTTTTTCTTCATCTCCATTTTCTACTTCTTTCTGATTGAATTTATCCTTGCACCACTCGGGTGATTTTTTGAAGTCGTCCTCGCAGAACGCCCCTCTCCCTCTGTGCGTTACTCGGGGATCTACTTTCGGTTCCACGGGTCTTGCCAGTCCTATCGGTGTTTTCCAAAGTTTGACTTTGGCCTCCATGATGGACCGTTCTTTCTCTGCCAATAGCAATTTGCTTGATGCTTCCTGTAAAGAATGAAATCGAAAAAAAAAACTTGCAGTTGAAATGTTTTGTTTGATAGACACCATACAACTAGTTAAATCAAGTTTTGCATATTCCGTCTGTACTACCAACTTTTCGACTGACGTTATGCCAAAGAGAGGAGGGACCGATCTCCGACGTACAACATTCGGGTGCAGCACCAACAGCAAACCCCCAAAACACCCAATGCAAAAACACAGAGCAGAAATGCACAGAAAGAGACATAAAATGGACAAGGAACACCAACCCACACCAAAGAAGACCACACATAAACCATCAAGATCAATGGGCAACCGGTGCCGACTTACGACGGCCATCTGTCACGCAAGTAGCAAGTGTGGTTATCCGTATCACATGCACACAACCCTATACAATTACATATTAGTGCATCATATGATAAATCCTTTGAATTACCATTGGTTGAGCACGCGGGGACTATGAGAATAGTGCTTTACAGAGTTACGTCGCTTTGAAAGTCACGCGCTGTACAAATAATGAAGGTGTCGCCACTTCTTTGTAAAGCAGCTTCAGTGTATAATCTGAATAGCTAGGTCGGTCCTTTTAAAATTGCTATCCAGGTCATGTGATGCACTAAACCTATTCCTTCCAAACTCAATACTATGAGAGAATAGTACACACACAAACAGGCATTGATAGGTAATTACTAATAAGACTTATTTGTCAAACACATCCACCCCTATTTGTTTCTCACTGTCTTATTTGCAACATCGCCTTACAACGAGATGACTTCCACAAGTCAACTGGGCGATCAACTACTTCCCAAGTATAACATACATTGGCAGATTCAATGATGTGCTCTAGGTCCTAGAATCTAACGACAAAGACATTTACAGAGTAAAGGCATGTACGGATATAGAAAATGCTTCAGCCTGGCAAGGACTGGGGTTCGGTATGTGAATTTTAAAAAAGATATACGTTAAATGCCCCCAAAACCCACAGCATATTTGGAAAATTCCAAGGAGATGGCCTGATCCCTAGTAACCTCCTCTCCTCCATTATCCAAAGAAGAAAAGAATCGCTCGCTTGACCCCCTTATTTACTCATTAATTTATTACTGTTAGCCACTACATTTATTAAACATAGTTGTACCGTACCTCTAGTTTGGTATTGGCCGCCTCCCGTTCTGTCTCCAGCAGTGACAATTTATCCCTGGCCTGTTGTAGGAGTCCCTCCTGCCGTATCTTCATCTCCTCCAGCCCCTCCTTCTCCTGCCGCTCCTGTAGGAGAAGTTCATCCTGCTCCCTCTTCAGACGCTCTAGTTCTTCCCTCTTCTCACATTCTTCCTCATACAACCTAGAAAGATAAATCAAATTTTAACAACTGCAGTATAGATCGAATGCATGAGACATAACACCATTCTTGTACACTATTCTGATTCAAACTGCTTGTAATGTGCATTCTGTCGTGGATTGGATTGGCTGCTGCAAAAAGCTGCATTCGATTACACAGAAATTTTCACCCTACCAACTCCTTTGATTGTGAAAAGATTCAAACTATTTGAAGGAAACTCTAAGCATGCGTCCAATTCTGATATCATTTGGCTTAGTTGAACAAGACACTTTCTTTCTTTCTTTCGATCTTTCTTTCTTTCTTTCTTTCTTTCTGTTTGGGCACCTGGCAACCCTCTATTGATGTTATATTGCAGGGAACACATGGACGTCTTTGCCGTTTTGCAGGAATACTGGAATGGAAACCCCCTAATCACTCTTGCTAGAATTCTATCATCAATTAGTTTTTTAATCATACCTAGCTTGTAATGCTCGTACAATTTCCTCATCCTTCTTTGCCTGTCTCTCCTCCTCTAACAGTTTCTCTAACTGTCGTTTGATTTCCTGTAGTTCTCTGAGCCTGCGCTGTTCTACTTCCCGTAATGCTGCTTCCTTTAACAACCTTGCCTCCAGCTCTTCTCGTGCCTTTATATTGAGAAAATTACCGACATTTCAAACAAGATACAGGAAATGAGGGGCAGGAAGCTTACGTCTAAGGTAATCTGTGTCAAGTGCTAATCATAATACTTCCAAAAGATCTCATAAAATAGCCTAATCGCCTACCAAAGTTGGACTGTTTTCTACTTTCTGTCTCGAATCTCCATTGCCAGATTGGACAAATACTGATTCATTCAGAGATTTTACTCTGCTTACTGTAAGCAATGTAAAACACCTGGATGATTCAGACTAGCTAATCTGGCAATGGAGGTTCAAGACAGAAAGTAGAAAACAGTCCAACTTTGGTAGACGATTAGGCTATGTTATGAGATCTTTTTTGGTGAATAATTGATGTTTTTAGGAAGTATACAAATCAGTCTTTATGGTAATACCCCGTTTTGCCATTCAAATGCAAAAAAATGCAGAAATGCTACTTCTAGCTGAAAATTCGTCGGAAGCCTAGTCTTTCTATAGATACCAGTATTCTCTTATGACCATACAGGATATCAACGCTCTTTCTACATGTGCCTATGGTATAAATAATAGTCATTGCACTACTGAAAACGTAAACATTTTCGCGTAGGTGTAATTTTCGCATTTTCGTGAATCAAGTGACGCCGCGAAAAATTCCCCCACGCGAAAATATCTCCATTCTTACAATGGGAAAGACATTTTTATCGTTAATATTTCCCCCACGCGAAACGTCTTAATGTTATCATCGCGAAATTCGCCCCCCCCCCCCGCGAAAATAACCACGTTTACAGTATATAATTACGGATTTAGTCCTGTAGCATCATATCACACACATCCTCCTACGTCTTTTGGTACATTTTTGGACTTATTAACCCACTCACTTTGGTCGAGGGTTTAGTACCCGAAAAGTGCATGTCTGGTTTGTACTGCAAATTTATCTGTTTTGAAATGATCTATTGAATTTGAAGACGTTTAACTTTCATACTAGGATTTACAAAGTTTTCTACAGAAATTACCAGTTTTTCTGCCTCCAATTCTCTTAAATGTTCTTGTAACCGCAAATCATCTTCCTTCACTCTCTGAAAAGTAAATGAAAAAAAATTTACTGAATGGCATTTTTATTTAGATGAAAATAATTGCAATATGTCGTCTCCTGAATTTGTATTCAATTCGCTTTAAACCTATTATTTTTTGTAAAAACGTACCTCGTCATACTCTTGCCGGAGTTTCCTGATCGTTTCCTCATCCTGTTTTCGCCTGGCTTCTTCCGCTTCCTTTTCTTTTCTCTTTGCCTTCCGTTTTCTCTGTCGTTCTTTGGACTGTAATTTGTGATAGTGGAAGGACGGACTGTCAGCATTGTCAATAGCTAACTGAAGTGCTGAAATATTCATTCAAATGAGTTAAAGAAGATCCTGACGATAAAAAAATCTCAACAGCACTCACAATAGAACACACAATTGAGCATCCATCTACGGACCCCTAGCAAGCTAGAGGTGAGACCAGGTGCTCGGGAGGAGTAAGCATCCCCTGTTTGACTAGCCGCACCCGCCGTCGATGTTCACGCACGAAAATGAAAACCATCTAAAATACATGCACTGTTTAGGGTGATGTCCATATATAAAGTGCTATGGCGGCCATGTCAGGGAAAATATTCAAAGCACTTACTGTCAAACCCCCCAAAGGGACTGATTAGTTTTCATTGAAACGGGCGGGCGTAATTCAGAAGGTCGACCAATTGACCATCCCTCTTTCCACAGTAATTGTGACAATTTTATAACTTTTTACTATGATCAAATAATAGTATTTTCTCTCTCAAGTTGCAACATCGCGGCATGGTCGTCTTACCGACACGAAACCATATTATAACTGCGTTTAGGTTGACGTCCATAGCGTACAGTTAATGACATTTTTAACATTTGTTGAACCTCAAAATCTGATATGCTTCGTGCGAAATACTCGAAATTATATCTCAAACGATACAGTTTTTAGGGGAATGGGATCGTGAGGATATGTTACATTAACGCTTAAGATTGTAATCAACCTCTCTCTCCCTTTTTAGTGTCAGCCAGCAAATTCTTAAATTTATTATTTCTGTACTGCCTTTGATCTCTTTTTAAAAGAAATGAGCCATCCACCCCGTTAATATCTCCGCCTTAACCTGGGATTGGATAGGAGTCCCCTTCCTAGAATGGTTGTTTATACCTTTTATCCAATCATTTCTAGTTTTGATATCGGCCGCACTCATCTCATAAGGTTTCATGTTTGTACTCAATATAAATCTATTGGGTTTATTGCCACTCGCCTTCTCAGTTACAACCTGGAATAAAATACAACAACAAGTTAACATCTTTTTTCTTAAAAGATATGAATTGCATATTCCTCAATCTCTTGTTTTTCGGCTCTGAAAATATTTGAATCGTTAAAAAGAATTTGACAAAAACTTCAGACCTTTATAGTCACTCCTGATATAACATAGAGAATTGTTTCTTAAGGATGGGGAATCTGGTTATATCCTATTTGGCATCAGCAAATTCAGTTTAATAGTAGAGGGCGAAATTTATTTAGGCTTTTTTTGTTCCTTTTTCATTTACTAGCTACCACGAGTTTTCCTTCACATACTACACGACACACATGTATCAAGTCTTTGAAAGAATATATTCTTCCCTCAAGGGCAGGGAGGATGGATAGAAAGAACTTACATGTTCCGGCTCTGATAAAAAATACCAGTTAGATTTTATTCATAAAATGACGAATAAATCTTCCCCTTACCTCTACAGTACAGGCGGTGTGTAGTTGTATACATCCTTTCAGATCCTTCTCATTTTCCCCAGTAAAGTAGCGCAGACCGTCTGGTTTAAGGACCATCCAGCGCTCCTTCCAGTTCTTAACTTGGTGGCCTCTTTTAAACAGCATCCCCTTAAAGGACAAGACACAACTTGAATTAAATTCTTCTTTATTAGGGAGCAACCATTTGATTTTTATGGGGGGGGGGGCAGAAAGACTTTGCAAAAAACAATTTCCGGATCGAAATTTTAGGGGAAAAAATTTTCCGGCCCGAAGGGCTGGCGAAAAAAAATTTCCGGATCATGAAATTGCCCCTCCCCCCCCCCCCCCCCTCTCTTCCAACCTTTCCACTGCCAAATAAACACTTTTTTGTGTATCATAAACAAAGTATAAAAAAATGGAACAAACTTTACGCAATTTGGAGTGAATAAATAAAATTCAAAAGTCATTAGCACCATATAGCCTGTCTCCGTTGAGTATCATTTTAGTAAACAGATTATAGGCACCATATGCCATTCAAGAAATTAAAATGAAGTGATCTGCTGGCAAGCGATGAACTCATTGTGTGTTTGATGTTTAATATGGCTGAAAAATCACGCTGAATTATTTAAACTTTAGAGTAATTTTCAACATTGGAAAATTATAAAAAAAAAAATAATAATAAGAATAAGAATCCGGCCCGAAGGGCCGACGAAAAAAAAATTTCCGGCTCTTAAAATGGCCGAAAAAAATTTCCGGCCGGCAAAAGTCTTCCTGCCCCCCCCCCCCCCCCCCCCCCTATAAAAATAAAATGGTTGCTCCCTTATAGATTAAATGTGCAAATCCCCGTAGATGTATCATTATGTAGGAACTGTACATGAAATTTTCGATAACATTCTTTTTACAAGTGATTGGTCTTCTGGTGGGTACAAAATGGACATCTCTTTTATATATCTCTACACCATAGAACGACAAAGCACGGACGTCTTCTGTTTTTCATATCCAATTACATATCCATCTTTTTGGGACCCTGCGTCATGCTGTCTGTTTAGATCGACAGACCTCTAGCAAGCTAGAGGTGGGATCAGGTGCCCGGGAGGAGTAAGCATGGTGAATCTTACAGTGATAAGGATAATTAACACCACAGTTGTGCATTCATCGAGATATCTGGGTAATCGGAAAGGGGGATGGTTGTGTGCATGTAATCCATATTACCACAACGTCTGCTATTGACGTGGCACATGACCGTCCTAAGTCGGCACAGATTGGTCTCATTGTTTTATGTATACTCATTAATTTTTTGTTTCGTGTTTCTATGATGTTAGTTGGTGTTTGTTGTCCCTTTTGCGTCTCATTCTGTGAGTGAATGCTCTTTGTTTTTGCATTGGATGTTATGTGGTTTTGCTGTGGGTGCTGCGAGCGTTGTTGGAGATCCTCTCCTTTCTTTTGTAAGAGCATCATAATCATCATCTCAGTCTCTCAAAAATACGCTTGCCACATTGTACACAGCAAAGGCGATTCCGGACTTGTCAACGTCGGACAAGCATCAATGTTATACATGTGTGAAAAGGTTGGGCTTTTGGGTCTAAAAATAAAGATTGATGATAATGTTCCTATACTACATATACACATCTAAGAAGCACCCATCAGTTTTTCAGTCTCAGAAAAGTCGAGAATATAAGGCAAATCATTAGAATTTTCATTGGAAGAGTTGTTTACCCCAAGAATAAATTATATTCCTAAATGAGACAGGTACCCAGGGAGAGCCATGCGGTGTTTCCTGTTTGCATGCAAAACCCGTCGAAACAGTTCCATGTATAGAATGTTTTGAAACGTTTTAACAACATTTATGAGCGCTGAACAAAATGAAATATTTCCAAAAATGTTTTATTGATATTTCTGGAACCATACAAAATCAATTTTCTATAACATTTACTGAAATATTTTTGCAGTCTTCGTGAAAACTCACTAGCCCGACCGCCCTGGCTACCAAATATTTCTTCGGGCTACCAAAATTTGATGCTGAACTAGCCAGACTGGCTAGTGACTTTTAATGAAATGCAGTGTTCTCATTAAGTGCCGACGTCTGGTGATTTCTCATCTTATACTTAGGGTAAAATCACCGCCTTCTTTCCGTAAAATGTACACCTTACGTCTCAACTTTTATCGCTGGTTAATTATGAAATGTTTATTTTATTGAACATGTTTAAAATGAAATATTATAATGTTTTCTTATAAAATCTGTTCATTAAAATATTTTTCTAAGATATAAGATAAATATTTCCGTAACAACAGTGAATTGTTTTCTGCGCGGCGTGACAGGTTATTTTACGGTACCAACTAATATACGAGTATAACATGTTTAATTAAATATCATACAATAATAATGAACACTGAACATGCTGAAATGAAGAAATTCTTACGAAATTATTATAACTATTGGCCAAGCGCCGCAAGCAACTTCCGGCCTTTAAGCGTGTATGATTCAAATTAGTTCTTATATTTTTCTTTCTCGGTCCATTTTCTGCGAGCAAAAAGCGTATGTGAAATTATATTTATACAAACAAGATCATGCATTTATTGTAAAATTAAGTCTATTGATAATGACGTAGCTGACATCCGCCAGAGAAATGATTGGGTGGTGGTTTAACTTCATTCGATTTTTATGCATACTCTATATGTGTGAATTTTTGCCTATTCAATGGACATACGAACTGTAGCTGAGGAAATGATGGGTCTTTATAGCGTTTTAATTTTTCTTCAATGGCTAGTGAAAATTTTGGGTGGCTAGTAGATTTTGGCACTCAACTAGCCTGGCTGGCTAGTGATCAAAAAAAGTTTTCATGAAGACTGATTTCTTGATTTCATTTTGTCAAACACATCCCCTGAATTTTTAATAGACAAAAAGAAGTTTACACCATTCCTGTTCATAACAGTTTCACAGTATTTGGTCACGTGTTCCTTTTTGTGAGAAACTCTACAAGCAAGTTGTAGGAACCCCTATGGGTTCTAACTGTGCGCCTCCAGTTGCAGATTTATTTTTATACACGTATGAAAAAGAATTTATCCAAAATCTTAAAAAAGGAAAGAAAACATAATGATTTGAAATGTCTCATTGATACTTCTCGCTACCTGGATGATATTCTTTTTATCGACACTCCTTTTTTTGAAAAGTAAAAAAATGTTATTTATCCTCAAGAATTGACTCTAAACAAGGCAAACTTTACAAACACATAAACACCATTGTTGGACCTAAATATCAAGATTGATAATGGAGAGATTCATACAAGTGTGTATGACAAACGAGATGATTTTGGATTCAAAGTAGTAAATTTTACCTGGCTTGACGGTGATGTTCCGAGATTACCGTTATATGGTATTTACATTTCACTGCTCATCCGGTATTCCAGAGCATACATAAGGATTTTCATAGTAGAAATTTATAAAATACAAAGAAACTTTCAGGTCAAGGTTTTCGCTATTACAAACTTGTAAAAACTTTCTAGAAATTTGACAAAAATTATGGTCAACTTCTTTTGAAATTCGAACCATACAAGCAACAGAGTTTATTACATTAGGTATTAAATTTCACAACCTGCATTTTATAGTGACATTATCAACATAATAAAAAGGATCACAGGTAGACAGAATTACCATCGAAATTGTGTTAGAATCATCAAACGCTTTTTATATCGTGGATATGATCCTTCTGTCACCAGACCGACACTTTGCTTGGTATTGGGCCAATCTACAGCCTTGTACCAGGGCATTCTTAAGAATTGCACTCTGACTGACTGTGATGACGGACCCAAAGACCGGCCCTGTCCAAACCTCTTTAGAGAAGACAGGGCCGGACCACCTTTCCTCTCTGAATTTCAGTGGGTGATCACACGCATGAGCTTGCTACAGTGGGAAGAGCACGGACTGTATGTCGTATGCCTCCTGTTTTTCTACCCATTTCCATATCCATATATGTGTTTATTATGTCTGCGTTATGCTCTCTGTTTGTATGTTCATTTTACAGTGAGGAGGTTTTTTTACACCACAATGGTGCGTTCTTCGAGACCTCTGGGTAATGGGAAAAGTGGGAGGGTTGTGTGGACAACCACACCGTCTGCTACTTGCATGGCAGATGGCCGTCTAAAGTCAGCACCGGTTGCCCATTGGTCTCGTTGGTTTATGTTGGTTTATAAGTGGTCTTCTGTGTTTGATGTTTCTATGTTGTGCATTGGTATTCCTTGTCTCTTTTGCGTCTCTTTCTGTGCGTGTATGCTCTGTGTTTTTGCATTGGGTGATTTGGAGTTTTCCTGTGGGTGCTGCAGCCTAGTGTTGTTGGAGATCCCCTCCTTTGTGTAACATAGTGACCAATGGCAAGTCATTGGTCCCTATGAAGATCTTCTCAACACCGCCAAGGGACGAAAATTAAAATGGTTCAGCCACGTTACAAAAGGGGAAGGGCTTGCCAAGACGTGTTTTAAGGAAAAGTCAGAGGAGGAAGAAATAGAGGGAGACAGAAGAAGATATGGTAAGACAACATCACAGAGTGGACAGGATTGAGGCTGAGCGAGGCGGTCATGCGTACGACGGAGAGTCGAGAGGACTGGTTTACATGTCATCTGCAGCGCCCCGACGACAATCGCTGTGGGATAGATGATGATGATGATGATGATGATGATGATGATGATGATGATGATGAAGGCGTAGTTTTGATTTGTCCAAGGTATATGAAGCCAGAAAGGAAATGATGTGTTCGAACGAAAAATTCCGCATTGATTCCTCCAATGGGCAACCTTTAAAAACCTCGAGGGTGTGTGTTTACCATAGGGATTCGTTGAGCCATATCAACTTTTAACCTCTTTGTTAAATATGCTTTCTCTCATGAATATGTAAAAGTTCATCAATAATACGCTAAAACATATTATATTTTAAGCTTTGTCTTTACCTGGAGAGGATAAGGAAACGGATAATAATAACGTGTTGTTGATATCTGTCGTTGTTATGCCGATATTAGGATCCAGGAACATTCAGCAGTTTCATATAAATTCATTGACATATTTCTTATTTTACACGAGTATCTATCATCAGACTGAGTAGATGTACTTGAAACAGCCAACAACTACTTGGATGGAGTCATCATGTCGAATGAGTGTACGGTAGAAGTTAATTTTGTCTCCGGAAATTTGTAAACTCCTCAATTTATCACGAACACCTATTCAGCTATACTGATTGGTAATGATTATTAACCTTCATTACTGACTATTGACTGTACATAGCCTATTAGGTTAGCCGTAATAACTTTAACTATTATGATTTATTATGGAACTAATATGAGCGCTACTAAAATTAAATTTGGATGTGTCTAAAAGCCAATTTGGGTGGAAGCATCACTGGTGAGGTTTTAATATCCGAAACACGTTTCTGGTGCATAATAAATTGGTTTGAAATTTTCTTCGGAAGGTATAGAGTTGGAACACTTCCGTATTATTAAATCTTTCTTCTTTGAAAAATTTCCCGAACCCTTGCAATTCGTTTTGTTGCATGTCTAGTGGGTTTAGGTAAAATGTTATTTCCTTTAGTCAATGGGTTTGTCTGTAGGAGTAGCGAATTTATAGCATGAAATTGAATTTCAACACGTTGAATTAAAATAACTTTTACACGGAAAATAATCCGTGAAAGAACTATTATTTCCTGTACCAGACGGACAAACGAAAACATTAAGACATACAGACAGATATTAAACAGACACCTTTGCTTCGCTGTTGTAAAAATAAAACAAAAAGAATGTCTAAAATGTCTAAAAATATCTTCTACCCTAGAATAATCACCAACCTTTTCCAAGATGTCTCCTATAAATTCCTCGTAGATTGTTTCTAA
Organism: Pinctada fucata; assembly: GCA_028142955.1. NCBI lineage: Eukaryota > Metazoa > Mollusca > Bivalvia > Pterioida > Pteriidae > Pinctada > Pinctada fucata. The sequence continues at coordinate 55,410,995 of AP027106.1, read as the reverse complement.
GGTAGAGAGCAACAGCTGAAAGCGAAAGTTTGGAGCGAACGTATTCAAAAAGAATGTCTTAAATTCCAAGAAGTCCATAGTCCCTTCTTCCTGTTCGAATATGCATATCTGACTCTCACAATCCGCTTGACCGGAAGCTAGGGTAAACGCACGCAGCAAAACAGCTATTTCCTCTCTGTCGGTTCTTGGCGGTATTAACGGAATGCCGTTCTCATCGTCGTCTGCTAGAAGGTTAAAAATAGTCCAGAGCTTGCGAACAAAGTCTTCCGGTAAGTGATTTGATTGGTCAGATCCCTTTATAAATGCATTAAAATACAATGCCCAAGACACTTTGTGTATTTCTTCGAAGTTTGGATGCACAAGTTTAAGAGTTTCCTCTGACGACTTATCGATTCTATCAAATATTTTGCGTTCTAAGATGTCGTAATACATTTGAAAATCGAGCGAATCGTGTGCATTTTCCTCTTCCAGAATTTCCTCAGCTGTTTCGAATCCAAGTGGACGCCCCAAAGTAGATGTCAAAACCTTCAAAGTGAAAATTAAATACATGTGCATGTTTATCATCATTACAATAAACATGATAAATATATACGAGATTTATTATTGTAATACTTGTGGTAAGTTCTTCATTAAACTAATCCATTTCATCCCTCGGTTAGATGACGAATATGTACAGAGGAACAAACATAAAGTTAGTCTGACAATTCTCTTACCAAAATCAAACTAGCAAACATTAAAGGAGCTGATAAGATAAGGGCTGTATTTAGCCCTGAATCTCATCAAGTATTTCTTCTACACAATGATCTGTACGCAAGAAAAACTTGATAATTACTTAAATGTAATGTTTTTGGAGACTCCTCATGCAATTTTTATTTTGGTAAGCTTATTTCTAGATACTTAAATTACAGTCTAAAGAGTAGGGGGTAGCCATGTTGAAAAGAAGCTAATATCGATAAAAAACGTTGAAAATTAAGAACAATCTGGCTAATATGGATAACTATAAACTTTAAAACATAGTTATAGTCTAAACAAGATACAAGAAATTAAATTCAAAAGACTGGTCTCAATTTTTTCCATAAATTTTAAAATCTTGAATCTGAAATATGGTTGTATTTTGTATTCATTGACTACAAAGTAGGCATTTTACTGCGAAATACACATTGTGTAGAAATAAACTGCATACTCCTGTTTATTTCATTCCAAAATCTTGTGCGTTTCATGTGAACATGTTTAGAATAAATAAATGAATGACTTTAAAAGGGGAAAAAATAAATTTTGCTTATATTATGGCCTAAAACACAGATTTGTAAAAAGCCCCCACCCTTCCTTTTTCAGTTTTTCGTCTCTGGGGCATCGTTCCCCCCTTAGCTACAGAACCCACTTTGTCAAAAGATGTGTATTAGTGATATACACCTTCTGTAAAAGTGGCGTTCTGTAGCTGAGGGGGGAACAATGTTCTAAAAAACTTTTCCATTTTTCATTGGTTTCTATAGAAAAAAGACATATTTTGCCCCAAAATTTATGAAAACTATGCATGATAAATCTTTTGCTACTGCTGATTATGATGAAACCAAGAACTGGCATCAATTTTGTGAAAGAATTTTTTTGAAGTTCCCATTTTGAAAATTCCACTTTTCAGGGCAGATTTTACGCCTTATCTTATCAGCTCCTTAACACGTACGAAACAAACAAAAAACAACGACTTGTAGGTTGGTTTGAGGTAGAAAGATCTAGTAATGGATTATATAAATCTACTTGAAACAAACTAAAGATATTGTCAAATACCTTTAAAGTCGACACGGCAGCAGTTGCATCATGGGATACAGCCAGCGTAGAGAACGCATACCAGATACTCTTTCTGAGTTCAGAATGAGATCGGAAGATAGAATGATGACTCGTTTCCGGTCCACCATTATTTATCTTATGGCCATGACCTTGACCTTTGTGTTTCAGTTTTCCAAGCATTTTAATGGTACTTCCTGTTGATTCATAGAGATCTGAAAATATAAATCAATATACATTATAACTCTAAACGTACTTTTTAGTTGCTCTGTTATGGTAATTCATGTCCACGTCAAATATCTATTAAGTGAATTTATCATGTGAGCATATAAAAAGTCCTGCGAATATCTAAAGACAAGTTTTCGTCCCCTGAGACAACATGAGGCAACCTTCAGCACTGTACTTTGTATCAATTTTTTCCCACCAAGTCCCGATGTGAGTAAAACACATAATCAAGATACATGTAGTTGACCATGCAGCCAGCAAAATGGTCCAAGAGGACATTGCATTTCAGATCACATCTTACCCTTATACATGGTATAATTAGTCTACCTTTGCCTCTTTTTGGAAGGGACAGCCAAAGGATTCCTGTCATTGTCTTGTCTGTAATGTCACCTTACCGTGACACCTCTATGTAATCGAATATATATCAGTGGGAGGGTTGTGCGCACATAATCCGGATAACAATGTTATTTGATATTAATCTAGCCGCAGAAACGGCCAACGACACTTGGATATTTGGTTGGTAGGGGTGTGTTGGCCGCAGGAAAGTACATTGAACAAACCCGGGACCCAAATTTAGGATATGGCCGGCACGAATCGGCAAATTTTCTCGTGCGTCAGGTCAAACACGTGACACCACGAGGTTGTTTCCATAACAACGTCCATTCATATGGATCGAGGTGTCACGTGTTTGACCTGACGCATGAGTGTAAACTTACAACATGGCGCTTGAATTCGAAGAGACGAAGCGGAGGCAAGTAGAATCCCGGCCGTATCATTGATATTAAAGCTTAACAAGGTAAAATATGATTGCCGATCGTTTAGTTTTATTTTATTCGAGTGAGACACAGTCAATAATCCCCTAGAAAATTTGCCGATTCGTGCCGGCAATATCCTAAATTTGGGTCCCGGGTTTGTTCAATGTACTTTCCTGCGGCCAACACACCCCTACCAACCAAATATCCAAGATTGTCGTTGGCCGTTTCTGCGGCTAATATGAATCTAGCATACGGTCGTCCAAAGTCGGTTCCGGATGCATGTTGGGTTCCCCCTATTTATGCAATGTAATGTATGTTATAATCATGGTCTGTTTGCTTTGTATATGGTGTCTACAGTTGTTCCCGTTTGTCCCATTTTCCTGTCTATTGGTGTGGTGTTTTGTGTGGGATCCACATGTTGTTTATTACATGTACTATGTTACTATACCGAAATGCAGGTCACCAACCTATTCATCATGCCCTGCTTCATTGCGTATAAAGTATTCAAGTTTTGAATTGGTTGGAGTGTCCTATGTTTTTGGTCAAGTCATGTTGTGATCAAAGAAATATGGCCTTTTTGAAAGTCTTTCCTTGACATTCTTAATGAGTACATTGAAATAATTTAGCACAAAAAAAAGAAAGAAAAGAAACATTTAGAGAACTGAAAAATCCTAAAAGAGACTAAAATGCGTCAAAAGAAGACGTCGAAATGGAACAAACAATGACAACAATCCTCTTGATCACGTTGATACTTTAGATAAGTCGACAACACAGAAGATGATACTCTCTGGGTTTTTTACAAGAAAGGAGGGGATCTCCAACAAGACCAACAGCAAAACATAAAAACACCGCAAGTGAAAACACAGAGAAGACATACACCGCAAAAGACACAAAATGGGACAAGGAACAGCAACCACGACATCAAAACACCAAACTCAAAAGACAACACATAAACCAACGAGACCAGTGGACGCCTTACGAGTGGTGTCGCCCTTGACATATTCGGATTTCATGAAACATTTTTTGTTCTTTATACTTTTTTATTTAGATGACAGAAACAGAACACGTCCAATCCTCAATCGTATAGTCCCTTATTAAATATTTTCTAACAACTTACTTTCTAAACTCCCTCTCAATTTGCGTGCCGACTTTTCCAAATTCATGATTAACTTTAAACAGCACGTCACGTATGAATTCCAGATCACGATAATGAATAAATTCTGTATGACATTACGCTGTGATCCTTGTGTTCATTTCATCAGTTAATCATATTTTATAATGTTAATATTATATAGTTCGATCCCGAATCATCGTCCTTCATCGGAAGTGAAATATACAAGAAACTTCCTATATTACGTGAAAGATTGAAAATAAGCACGATGGCCGGAAGTAAAACTCAAACTCTTACGTAGCTAGTACGGAAGAGAGGGATCGTTGAATGATAGTTTCTCATGATGCAAATCTAAAATTATTTGACTATAATCACACGATTATAAATATACAATTCAGATATGGAATCTAAGCCTTATTTATTTTAAAACATAAAATTTTGAAACCGCCGAACTTCAAATGTAAGATAATTAATTTAGACAAAGCTGAAACACTGTCAATTTGTCAAACATTCTATGTTTTTGTATATACTGGTATTTTGCCTACTAGGGAATGAATGAGCACAACCTTCAACGATAAAAATACTTATGTTCTAATTCGTTTCACTCAAACGAACATAAATCATTTAAAAAATAAAACAAACACATTTGTTGGATAGGAGACGAAGCGCTCAATCTCTTTATTAACATGAAGTACATTTTTCAATTTTTCGCGATCCGCCATTGTCCTTAACTACAAAAGAGAAAAAATATTATTAATAACATATATGCAATGGGTGGGTGGGTGGGGAGCGACTTATCAGGCCGAGATTGAGCCTTCGAATGACTTTCTAAACTTAACATTACCTGTACATTACCTACGAAAAGCATGTTATGCAAATTAATATTACTATGCAAAGCCAATGAAATCGAAAACGTTATTGAACCATGAAATTTTACCTGTACAGGTAGGATAACAGAGTGTTCGATAACTATAATAAATACATATTTTCATACAAAAAGCTGCATGTAGTACAGCAATTTTACACTAGATCAGTTTTCGTGACTTCAGTCCAATACTAGTGATAACTACAAATGATAACTTAACCTTCAATAAGCAAGAGATCAAGTCAATGGGGTTATCATATATATAGTCCTTTTATAGTTAAGGTGGAATAGAGACGTATAGATGGGAGCGTTTCATAAAATGCCCAAAACTACTGGTCAACAACCGTAAACTAATGCGGAGACGTCAAACAGCGAATTGGAACTTTGGCTAGCGATCATGAGGGGGACCACCTATTCTCCGAATGACCACAAGTCCGAAAGTCCACTAGTCCGAAAGTCCACATATTCGAAGGTCAACTTATCCAAAAAGGTCCAGTAGTCCTAAAGTCAGCTTATTCGAAGGTTTACTTGTCCGAAAGTCCACTTATTCGAATGTCCACCAGTCCGAAAGTCCACTAGTCTGAAAGTCCACTTATTGGAAGGTCCACTTATCCGAAGGTACATTTATTCAAAGATCCAGCAGTCCGAAGGTCCACTGGTCCGAAGGTCCACTTAATCGAAGGTCCACTAACCAGAAATTAAACTTCTTCGAAGGTCTACTAGTCACATGAGGTCCAATAATGACAAGCAATTAGTGTCGACAGAGTCTGTTTTATGAGACGAAGCCATTGCAGACAGCCATTCTTACATGATCTTAAAGAAATAATTTCACTATTTTGTCATAGGACACTACTGTAACATAAAACTTACCACAAGATTCTGAATCTGATGCTTGTGAATCCATGGTTGATGCCTTAACAATCATGTACACAGCGGAAAGGTTATATATATATATATATAACAGGAAACTAAGTGATGTTTTGGGAAGACTTTGGCGATTGGACACAGACTATAGATATCCTAGCTGGAATATCTTCCTTACTTGTATCATTTTACGTCTCGAGGAGAACAACATGCATGCAGTGAAGGAAGATGCATTTAGATGTTATTAACTAAAGAGGCAGATTTATCAACGCATTATCACCGTACGTGGAGAAGAGGACGATTATTTGGTCCCCTACGTAGTCATAGCAGATGGGTGTAGTTGAAAGTACGGAACCAAAGACTGGTGAGTGACAAAATTAACATACGTAAAGTGACATACTAGTACTTAGAACTACCGCCTTCATGTTGGAGGAATAATAAATACATGTATAGCGAATATTGTATCATATATAAATAATTATGATTTAGACATGCAAGGTTATGATAACATGACAACATGTACATAGGCGAAACCATGGATTAAAAAGCCTACGCTCACGCAGCAAGATACGCCCGTTGGGAATTATTTTCACAGCACCAAAATATCTAAGTCCAATAACTCCATAATGACATATTGGAAGAACCTGAAGATTGAAAGGCGGCTTCCTCTCACAAAGTACAAATATGAAATTCTAATATGACTTGATTCTTTTTCCCTATTAAGTTAACAGACGCGAGCCGGGCTCTATTCTCCAATATAGGCCCTATAGCGATAAGCCACGCCTAACCATTGTCATTTTTTATTTCTTAAATCATTCATTTTCAAGTTATTAATGCGTTCCATCCGCATATACCTTGCCCTTAGATTAACATTTATGTGCATATAACAGTGGCGGATTCAAGGGGGGGGGGGGGGGGGGGGGCGTAACCCCCCCCCAAAAAAAAATTTCCACTCATGGGTAAAACGATCATTCTCATTTCAAAAAAATAGCAATCCAAGGAATGCTTGTGTCGCCTGCGAAGCGGTTTGATTATTATTCTAGAAAGTGGTCAAATGAAATTCATTTGAAATATCAGACCTCTTAATTACAAATTAAAAGATATGGTCATTCTCAATTTTTCAGAAAAGAGTGTCAACCATCTAGGTCAAGGTCACTACGTAAAACAAAAAGGTCTCATCATAAGAAATATAAAAGACCTATCACCTACCAATTAAAAGATATATTAAACCTTAATTTCTTAGAAAAGAAGGTCAAATAGCTAGGTCAAGGTCAAAAGGTTAAAATTATGGTATGTGTAGAAAGATCTTGTCACAAGAAATACACATGTGAAATACCAAAGCCCTATCACTTACCAATCAAAAGATATGTACAATCTAATTTTTGTTTTGAAAAGAAGGTCAAATATGTAGGTCAAGGTCAATAAGTCAAAAATTATGGTATGTGTAGAAAGGTGTTGTTACAAGAAATACACATGTGAAATATCAAAGCCCCATCACCTACCAATCGAAAGATATAGCCAATTTTACTTTCCTTGAAAAGTAGGTCAAATATCTAGGTCAAGGTCACATATTATGGTATGTGTAGAAAGATCTTGTCACAAGAAATACACATATGAAATACCAAAGCCCTACATGTATCACTTACCAATCAAAAGATATATACAATCTAATTTTTTTTTAAAGTAGGTCAAATATGTAGGTCAAGGTCAATAGGTCAAAAATTATGGTATGTGTAGAAAGGCATTGTTACAAGGAATACACATGTGATATAACAAAGCCCTATCACTTACCAATCAAAAGATATAGCGAATCTTATCATTTTTCAAAAGTAGGTCAAATATCTAGGTCAAGGTCACAAGGTCAAAAATTATGGTATGCGTAGAAAGGTCTTGCCACAAGGATTGCATGTGTGAAATATCAAAGTCCTAACACTTACTAATCAAAAGATATATCCATTCTTAATTTTTTTGAAAAGCAGGTCAAATATGTAGGTCAAGGTCACTAGGTCAAAAATTATGGTATGTGTAGGAAGGTCTTGTCACAAGAAATACACATGTGAAATATCAAAGCCTTATCACTTACCATTCAAAAGTTACGGGCTGTGACACCCAAAGTGTGACAGACAGACAAGACGGACGGACTGACAGACGGACAACGGACAAAGTGATCCCTAAGTGTCGCTATGCTTCGCAGGCGACACAAAAAAGTGAATATTACATGTAACTACCTGTTAGTAAGTATAACTGTTAAATGCATCAATTTTCATTATTTAATCAATTACAGTCACGGCCCTAAAATGCAGAAATTCAAGAGCTTCCGGGGGGGAGTGCCACCCTGGTCCCCCTATCAGGGCTCTGCCCTGGACCCGCTGGGAACCTGGGCGCCCCCCCCCCCCCCCCCCGAGACCCCTCGTCAATTCTTTACGCCCCCCCCCCCCTTAGCTAAAAAGCTCCCTCCCATTACATAAAAGAAGGAAGAGGAAGAAGAAGATAGTACTACAAGATATCATGAATTGCAATTTTTCAAAATTAAAAAAGAAATGCTGTCTTGTACTACTACTGAATGCAGTCTGCAAAACTTGTCTCGTACTACTGAATGCAGTCTGCAAAACTACTGTTAAGATAAGTGGACTTTGGGTATGTTATAATTTATTTTTATTCAATTTTCCTTGGATATAAACTAAATTTGGGGAAAATAGTCCTGATTTCATACTATAACAGCATATAGCAAGGACTTATATGTTTATAAGTCCTTGCATATAGTAACTTTGAAACCATAAATAGGGATTTCAGTAACGTGATCTTTCAAGCTGACAAATTGATCTATCGGTTACCGCACTGAACTTACCTTACGATTTCTACCAGAATTTTTGATAAAAATATATGATTCTTTCTATAAACTTTAAAGTGATATTTATTCTTTATATATATATTGTATTTTTTATGATAATATGAACAGAAGCGGCGAAATTATCGAGTTTTTTTAGACGACAACGCACGAATTTGTACACCTCTCGCTGCAAATATCTATGGCACGAGGAACGGCTTATGAAGAATTTTGAGGGTCGTTCTGTTTGGCGGCTATTTCAGCTTATTTATTAATATTCATAACATAAAACTCATGTATGGTTAGATAGATGGGACTCTCCGATTGATAACTGAAGTTGCGCAAAAGCTGAACTCCAAATATAACGAAAGTTGTGGCATTTTTCAGTTTTCAGGGGAATATGTATCACTTTTGATATCATCCTTACTATTTTGCGCACTTAAATATTAAAAGTTTGAACATTTCCGATTATTTTGATATATAGAACACCAAATTTTATCATGGTTTACCTAGCTGCATTCCGATTTTCCCGCCTCGACCCCCTTGATTATATACTGCGTGATAATGTCTTCCATGCCGATTTCACGCAAGTTATCAATAAAGTGTTCGATTTCTTTTATATTTACTTTAAAAGACAAGTGTAAAAAGGAACAGGGAAATATATATACATTAAATTTCATTTACGATGATATGAAATGATCTACATTTTTTTTCAGATCTATATCGTACGTACTTTAAACGATTCTCTCGTGTGCTCTTTATGGGATTTTTTTTGGGGGGGGGGGGGGGGGGGGCGGAGGGTGGCTTACTTACGCAATAGCTCTGTTACTGATAGACTCGTTAGATCGCATGTTGGTATTTTTTTCTTTTTTGTTTTTTTCTTCTTCCTTTATATTTTTTTTTTTCAAATTAAGCTTAATTTCACCGAAAAGAACAAAGGTATATCTTTATCGACATTTAGATACAAGAAAAATATTCTTTTTTTTGCCATGGCAACCGAAATGAAGTGCTTTAAAAGAAATAATCACACATTTTTGGTATTTCTTAAAATATTATTTCGATTATCTTTCAAGTCAAACAAGTGAAAATTAAGTTTTTAAATCTTAAGATTTTCAAAATTTGTTTATTTAAATCGATGGTGGTCATTTTGTTTTAAAATGGTTACCATGGCGACGCAACTAAATTATCATTGTAATATAAAACGAATAGCTGAAGTTTTTACAAACAAAACGATGTACAGATCATTCAAATAGCAGTAAGATTATTTAAGTTATAGCTATTTCAATACGCTGATAGACCACTCCAAGTTAAATTTGAATGGTGCCACATCATGAGAAGTTTTGTATTGTATACTATAGGAAATTGTGTCACAGAAAAGACACCAATCATCAAGCTTTAAACTTCATTATCTCTGTACTCGATCAACCGATTTTGAATTTTTTTTCTGTAAAATGTTTCTATTACACAGAGCAATGTAACAATCTTATAAAACATGGATCTTAATAATTAATGAGTTTTAAGGTAAAATCCCTACCATAAAGACACACTGTGCATGATGCACTTGTTATACAAATAAGTTATAAGATTGGAAAATTACATTTATCTAAACTAAGGGCCGCACATATAAAATGTTGAAATCTAATATATACATAACTGAATAAATAAATATTTAAATAAATAAATAAATAAATAAATAAATTTCAGTAAGATGGCAAGAGAAAGAAAAGAGGTTTTGATACGCTCCCTTATTATGCACCGAACATTGTTTTCCGAGAGAAGAGTTCTTCTGTGCTTTCACTTTGCAAAAAAAAAAAAAAAAGTCAACGAAGGTAGGTTATTAGTCCCCTACCGGCAACGCCGAAGGGGACTCTTAGTTTCCTCTCGGTCTGTCTGTCTGTCCGTCCGTCCGTCCGTCTGTCCGTCTGTCCGTCTGTCCCATTTTCAGTTTTCCGGACTTTTTTTCGCTGTTGTTGCATATATGGAACTCATTTTTGGTATGTGGATATATCTCAATGTGATACAGATCAAGTTTGAGTTTGCTTTCGATTGACCTAATTTTACAAGAGTTATGGCCCTTGGACTTAGCAAATTTTATGAAAGTTTCAGTTTTCCGGACTTTTTTTCGCTGTTGTTGCATATATTTAACTCATTTTTGGTATGTGGATATATCTCAATGTGATACAGATCAAGTTTGAGTTTGCTTTTGATTGACCTAATTTTACAAGAGTTATTGCCCTTGGACTTAGCAAATTTTATGAAAATCTCAGTTTTCCGGACTTTTTTCCGCTGCTGTTGCATATATTGGACTCATTTTTGGTATGTGGATATATCTCAATGTGATACAGATCAAGTTTGAGTTTGCTTTTGATTGACCTAATTTTACAAGAGTTATTGCCCTTGGACTTAGCAAATTTTATGAAAATCTCAGTTTTCCGGACTTTTTTCCGCTGCTGTTGCATATATTGAACTCATTTTTGGTATGTGGATATATCTCAATGTGATACAGATCAAGTTTGAGTTTGCTTTCGATTGACCTAATTTTAAAAGAGTTATTGCCCTTGGACTTAGCAAATTTTATGAAAATCTCAGTTTTCCGGACTTTTTTCCGCTGCTGTTGCATATATTGAACTCATTTTTGGTATGTGGATATATCTCAATGTGATACAGATCAAGTTTGAGTTTGCTTTAGATTCATCTATTTTTAAAAGAGTTATGGCCCTTGGACTTAGCAAATTTTATGAAAATTTCAGTTTCCAGACTTTTCTTTGGTTCTATTGCAAATAATGCACTGATTTTTGGTAAATGAAGACATCTCAGTGTGATACAGACCAAGTTTGAGTTTGGTTTCCATTGGCCTATTTTTACAAGAGTTATGGCCCTTGGACTTAGCAAATTTCATGAAATGTTTAGTTTCCCGGACTTTTTCATTCCTGTTATTGCAGATAATGAGCTGATTTTTTGTATGTGAATACATTATAGTGTGATGCAGATTTGAGTTTAATTTAGACTGACTAATTTTCACAAGAGTTATGGCCATTGGACTTAGCAAATTTCGTGAATTCAGTTTCCCAGACTTTTCTTGGCTGTTGTTGCAGAAGATGAACTGATGAACAGAGATGCAAGTCATAAATTTATGCCGCCGGTAGGGGACTTATATCGCACAGCGATCATTGCATTTTTGAATATGTAATATTTACATCAAATTAAATAGAATGCTTTATTTATTATGAATGCTGAAAATCATTTTGCGCCTATAGTAACATGATTTTGAACATACACCGAAATATTGCCTTGATACGTGTATGCAATTTAAAAAACGAATTGTTTTAGTTTTTTTTTACACTGTTCGCTCTCTTTCAGTCTTTGGAAACCGAAAACTAAAGCTATACAGTAGATTGGTCCCCTTTGTCAGCAAAAATTTTCCGTTATATAGGGGACAGATCTTGATCCCTCATAACTATTAAATAGTGTAAATTATATATGTATGGGGCAGACAGGGGAGTACTCTCTCCCCCTCCTGCCTCCTTACCTCTCACCTCCATCCTCCCCCTTCCTTTCACCCTTCCCTCCCTCTCTCTCCCCCTCCTTCCATCCCCTTCCTCCCTTTCACCCTATCCACCCCACATGTATGTGTGTGCAACCAGTAGTACACTCAGAGTGACAGAAAATATATGATATAGTTTTAGATTGGGAGATTTCTATGTAATTTTAGCATCGCCAATGTTTAAGTTTAAGTCTTTTGAGAATGTCAACGACATCACTCTAAAATTAACATAGAAAATTCCCCATCTATACATATTTTCTTTCACTATGAGTGTAGTATTGCACTATGGACATATACATTGTAAGTTTCACCATTAGCTTTAAGAGCGCGAGATCTTATCCCCCAATTAGAGTTTTAATTGGAAAATATTCCAACAAATGAAACAACTTCAATTTTCCAATTTCCGAAGTGAGCTGTACGGACAGTAGGTGCATACTTGAACATGTATCAAGCCGATCTTTCAGCCTGTAATTTTTATACCCCCCGCAAACGAAGTTTAGGGGGGGGTATATAGGAATCACCCTGGCTGTCTGTCCGTCCGTCCATCCGTCCGGTTAAGAAGTTTAGAAAGCAGGTTTCTTTTATACTATTAATGGTAGGCCTTTCATATTTCATACACACATTCATCATTTAGAGTACTACATTTTAGTACCATGAAGTTTGACCCTGTGACCTTGTAACCTTGACCTTCACCCTATACAATATTTTATGGTAAGATGTTTTGAAAGCAGATTTCTTTTATACTATTAATGGTAGGCCTTTCATATTTCATACACACATTCAACATTAAGAGTACTACATTTTAGTACCATGAATTTTGACCCTGTGATCTTGACCTTCACCCTATACATCATTTTATGTTCAGATGTCTTGAAAGCAGGTTTCTTTTGTACTGTTGATGGTAGGCCTTTCATACATGTATTTCATACACACATTCACCATAGAGAGTACTACATTTTGGTACCATGACTTTTGACCCTGTGACCTTGTGACCTTCACCCTATACAACATTTGAAATGGTAGGCTTACGCCTTTCATATTTCATACAAACATTCACCATAAAGAGTACTACATTTTGATACCATGACTTTTGACCTTGTGACCTTGTGACCTTGACCTTCACCCTATACAACATTTTTATGCCGAGATGTTTTGAAAGCAGCCTAACTGATGGCCCTTGAAAGTGAATCTTGGCACTTACATGTACTACAGTTAGGTTGAAGCTTTGAAATACTGGACATTAGTTTTTGCATGTAAACCTTAAATAGGGAGGAGTTTGGGTGTTTTGGTTCACCTCATCTCTAAATTGGATAGGGTGTTCACTACTTTATAACCACCCTTATTGATCTTTAGTCATGTTATATGATTTACAGTGAGTATATCATAAATTTATCATGGCTTGCAGGTAAATAAAAAAATGTAGAGGGGGAATCTGGGGGATATGTACACAAATGTGATATACTTTCAAAATATATATTTTGAACAGGCAATTGAAAAATGAAAACAAGTGGTCGGTACGTGAATCGGACCTGAGACCTTCTCCATTCTTGGTAGACCCTCTTATCCAATACCGTCCGAGTTGCCCGGGTTGATCCTCAATTTTCCCTGCCAAGTGGGTCAACCTGGGGTCGAATTCAACGAATTCCTAGAGGAGGGGAGAATGATCACTTCGGTCCTTCTTCTAAGTTCTAGTTCCATGTCTGCATGATGTGGCTTTGTATACGTACAATGTGTAAGCACCTCTACCCACCTCAATTTACATATCCTTGGGCATATAGAGTGTACAATACAAGTATAATAGTATATGTAGTAAAACGTGTAAAATGGAGCTAAAACAACCAAATATGTGTAGTTCATGCATATTAAGTAGGAAATTGACAATTCGCCGCACTCATTATTATCATTTATATACATACAATGTATAAGCACCTCTACCCATCTCAATTTACATACCCTTGGGCATGTAGAGTGTACAATACAGTTATACTAGTTTATGTAATAAAACGTGTGAAATGCAGCTAAAAAAACAACCAAATCTGGGTAGTTCATGCATACACAGTCAATTGTGCCTCATATGAAATTCATGTGAAATTTACATGAACTTAACATGAAAGTTCACATGAAATTTATGTGAAATGAGCACGAACATGAAATTTACATGAAATTTTTCACATGAAATTCATGTGAAGATTTTTACATGGATGTTATGTGAATTCAGTTTCCTGTAAAGGTCATTTAGAAACATTCATGTGAAATTCATGTGAAGGAAATTTATGTGAAATTCATGTGAAATATTTTTCACATAAATCTTATGTGATTTTACATGAACTTTCATGTGAAATTTACATGATGCTCATTTCATATGAATTTCATGTGAGGCACAATTGGCTGTGTATTACTACATGTAGTAGGAACTTGACAGTTCGCCGCACTCATTATTATCGTTTAAATAAGTTTCCGCCGCCCTCTCGTGATACCAGCTTGACATGCACAGTACCTTGTCTTGTTTTATTGACACAGGTAAATAATAAACAATTATGTCAACATTCTCCGCAGCTACCTTACTTACCTGATTCACTTTCAAAGGTAACAAGATACTCGTAAAAAAAGATGATATTTCAGCTGAAAATGTCACATTTTCACATGTAGTTTAAAGTCCCAAATTTCATTAGATGGGTACAATTTGCGTTGAAAAACTTCCCGTTCATTGCCGAGTTGTGGAGCAATTGCTCAAATTTCGTTGAATTCTTTCAATTTACTTCCTGAATACGTTAAGAGGGGTAAAGGTTTTTATTCATACAGGTAAACATTAAAGAATACTGCGGCAATCAACGTTAAGGGGCGGATCCAATTTACGTCATATTACATTGTATATATTATCTGTAACTCAAAAGGATTAAATAGAGTGAAAAGGCCAAAGGTTTTGATGATATCATAATTGATAAGAACTCTGATTAGATCCATGGATTAAATACCGGTACCAAGATTGAACATGTGATATTTAAAGAAGTGAGTATATAATGTACGTTTTTTTTTTTTCTTTTGCCAAAACAATGTCACTACGATCGTTTAGAATTACTAGTAATACATGTGCGAATCCGGCTCTATCTGTTAGCTCATTGTATACATTCACTATGTAATGAAATTCACAGATACGTATTTTATGAGCGATATTTTGACATACGATGTTAACCAAATTTTTGTTTCCATTATCTGTATTTTTGTACTTCGATGACCCAGTATCGAGGTACGTGTAAGGGACCATCCCAGTACGCTCCACTTTGTTATGTACAAGTATAACGAAATAACGAATAGAGGGTAAAAGAGATGGAAATTGTGTTTCATTAACCCCCCCCCCCCCCGCCTCTTATCGTTTATTTGTATAGTAAACCAGTGTCTTAAATCATCACAGTGCTACATGTAGCAGATAGGACTGTCCCTGTATTGGTCAATGGGGGGGGGGGACAGGGGGGTACCTCTCTCCCCCCTCCCACCCCCTTACCTCTTTCCTCCCTCCTCCTGCCCCCTTTCTCCCCCCTCCCTCTTTTTTGCCCCTTCCCTCCTTCCTCCCTCCCCCCTCTCTCTCTCCTCCCGCCCCCTTCCTCCCACCTCCCTTTCACACTGTCCACCCCTGGTCAATGTCAGAAAGTCCTCAGACATATCTAATACTGGTGAAATTCAACAGACTTACGAAAATGTCTGGTTAGATGTCAACACTTTCCCGATATCTACAATATAGGATAATGTAATGGATGGAAGTAATACTTGAAAAAAAAAATGAGGAGAAGACAGAGTCACTTACTTCGTTTTGAAAATACAACTGGCTTTCAAAATTGTTCGAATATTCACATATGAAAAGTTTAAAGAACAAATACTAGTACAGTAAAAACATTTCGATTCATTACAACATGTACAACGAAGGCATTAACAACACAAAATACTCCGACAAAATGAACAATAAAAAAATAAAGATGTAGAATTTTTTTTCAAGGCGCGGGGAGGTTGAAGTTGGTCAATATCCAAGCTCATAAGAATCAAATTTATATTGTCAAGGAGGGGTTTTGTTCGGCAAGTTCAAGATAATGAAGCATGTTTCCTATTTTTTGCCGATCCCAAAGATAAGAAAGGGTTCTGGACTTCACTGGACACCCCCTACTCCAAACTATTGAATCAACTGGGCTGTTTTTCTTTTGGATCTGCAGATTGTCACAGGCCGAAAGATCGCCTGGATTCGCGTAGGCGCATACGCGAATCCAGGTGATCTTTCGGCCTGTGGAGGTTGTATGTAAAATGATCGAAATACTTTTTTCGCCGGTTAAACCATGTATTTTACTAAGAGGAATCTTACCTCGCTTTTTGAGACAGAAATCTGTTCCCAATCTAACTGTACATTTACTGTACTCCTTCACGCTAATGTATAAATTTGACGTCACGCGACAAGAAATTTTAGAATAATTCCATCACCTCACCAATAATAAAGTAGCCCTCCGTCGGTCATCCATGTATAAAAACATTGAAGGAGAAAAGATGGGATTGTACAAACCAAGTCATATGAAACACTGACTCATGGATCACTCAAGGCGACTTTGTTAATGAACGTAAACTTTTTATTAAGTTAAAACCTGCCTTGTTTTCCATAAGGGAAAGTGACACATGAGGTGCACATCGCTTATTGTTTGTATATCACGTGTATTTGTACGTGCATTTAACATTTTGAATGTTTATGTGTTGTACATCATTCTAAAAAATATACAAAATAGAACACATTAAATTTGAAATTCCCATGTGATTTTGAAGTAAATACAGCATCATTATCATGGTCGTAATGCATGGTTGTTGACACGTTACATATTCAATCGACGATTTTAGTAATAATAGATGATACAGAACTATACTTTTTCCACTAAGTCAAGTAGCTCTATACTATTATGACTAGTATCTAATTTATATACACCCTTATGACATACATGTGCAATCTAATTAAAAATAGATCTAGATCAGTGCCCAGCTTCACAAAAATTCTTGCGAAAATTTTCAAGAATTTTCGTATCTTTCGTCACTCCGTACAACGTTAAAAAGATTTTCTAGAAAAATTGTATGATCATACTTTCTAATATCATTTCTACATACTAAAAATAAATTCAGCAACAAAACATTGCAAATTTTAGTGAATAAGTAGAACTGATCGATAGAAAGTTACGAAATTCCTGAGACTGCTCGTAATTTGTTATATATGCACAACCAATGTAATTCCCTGAGATGTTACTATTGAAAGAAACGTGCTGTAATTCGTGTATTAACACTCGTGACGTCACAATGCATAAGATCTAAAGAAGCATGCCGCGACGGCTGTTCTAACCTGCAAACTGAGCCCGCGGTGACCTGAATTTTAACGTCATCCTTTTACCTAGAAAACGCGATTTCAGAAAACAAGAATGAAACAGACATCTGTGGTGCATATATATAGAATAAATGTCATAATTTTTGTTTTGTTACGGGTATACAACACACAGCAAGAGCATTTATCGCATGAAATGCGCTAACGCGCATTATATGTACGATAAATGCACTTGCTGTGTGTTGTATACCCGTAACAAAACACAAATTAAGACATTTATTCTCTATTTGTGAAACAGGCTGCAGCTCTTTACCAAGGTGATGCGATTGATGGAGGTTTTCATTCTTATGACGATGAAACTGGTTTGTACATTGTGTTTTCGTATCTGAGTCATTTTGTCTAACTTCGAATACTAGTATGAAAATTTGAATTCCCTTTCTCTTTGGTTAGATTACTACGGAAGCCAGTTCGTGCCATGTTATATTTTTTTACTATCCCGTAATTACGAGAATCTTTTCTCGTAGTTACGAGAAAAAATTCTCGTAATTACGAGAAACTTTTCTCGTAGTTACGAGAAAAAAATCTCGTAGTTACGAGAAACGTTTCTCGTAGTTACGAGAAACGTTTCTCGTAACTACGAGAAACTTTTCTCGTAGTTACGAGAAAAAATTCTCGTAGTTACGAGAAATAGTGCGTTCGAATTTTTTCTCGTAATTACGAGATTTATTTCTTGTAACTACGAGAAAAGTTTCTCGTAACTACGAGAAAAGTTTCTCGTAACTACGAGAAAAGTTTCTCGTAATTACGAGAAAGGTTTCTCGTAACTACGAGAAAGGTTTTCGTAACTACGAGAAAAGTTTCCCATAACTACAACAAAAGTTTCTCGTAACTACGAGATAGTAAAAAATATAACATGGCACGAACTGGCTTCCGTAGATTACTGTGTCGTTCTCTAAAGGACAAGAATTCTAAAGAGTTAAAAGGAACTTCTTATAATTTCTTGATTCCGGACTGAGGAAAATCCAGATTAAAGAATTACATAAGGAGTTCCTGTCAACTTGTCTTTATTGTTCTTAAGAGAACGACACAATTACCATAAATCTCGTTTCATTCAATCGAAAATATTGGGGTTTTTTTAATAGACAAGAAGACGGGGAGGGGATATCACATCGCTCACGTGAGAAGTCTTTAAAATGTGTCTACTATACAGACAGAAATCTTGGATTTTCAATAAGGTCGAAAACATGTACATATACTTGTATACTCAGTGAAGGAATTCTCCTCTTAGGTTTAGTGACATTCTGTGCAGCATTTTTGGAGAAGTCGATAATTAATGTGTCACCCAATTAGAGCCCTCGATGGCCATCTTGGATCCATGATCGGGTCAAAAACACAAACTTGGTAGCGGGCATTGAGTACTTGCTAACTTGTCTGTTAGATAAATTCTGTGCAGCAGTCGAAATTGAAAAGCGTTTAAGTCGGACGTACGAACGGACGGTATGTTATGACGCTAGTTCGATTTTCGTATAATGGACCCTTTCCAAGGTTGCAATCATGTTAATGTATCATGTCTTTTTTCAGAATTAATTGATGTTGTGATGATACGGCTGATTCCGGGTCAATTGATTAATTATTCAAAGCCAATTATCCATCAAGTATATTGTTTACAACGTAGACAAGTAGCTCAATTCAGTGGGCAAACCTACACGGAACTTATTAAGGAAAATACTTTGGAGACACGCGACCACTTGACACCGGAAATCAGTCTCCGGTTGATAACACCCAGAAGTCGACTGTGGACCGCTCGAGAACACCAACTTCCATTTCCGGATCCTTTTTGGGCATTCTATTGGCCAGGAGGACAAATACTGACAAGGTCTGTATATGATATTTCTAAGTTGTCAGACAATCCTAAGTTGTCAGACATTTTCAAGAAACTTGAAACTTGTTTAACCGAACATTGAGAGAGTTTGCCAGACCGAATGAATTTTTGTCAGACTTTACCTTCGGTTGGACTCTTTTTATTATCTCTTAGAAAATGATCATAGTAAGTTAAACTTTATTTGCATACCCTCGTATCGAAGAGTTTGTCCAGGTATGTAGCCTTTTTGGACCAAAAACTTTTGTGTAATTATGATAATTGTTCTGTGCAGTGTAAATATTCATATGTTCAATTTGTCTCAAGTTGCCTCCACTTTCGATCCGTGAATCATGAATCATTATGCCATTTCATCTCAAGGTTTCTACTCGCGAGTCTTTAATCATTATCAGTGGCGGATTTAGGGGGTGCGGAGGGGCGTCCGCCACCCCACCCCCGGCACTGAGCCAAATTTTTCAAAAATCCCTATATTTTTGCCCATTTTCAGTAAAAATCGGCAAAATTCGCCCCTTGACCCCCGGCAAAGGGGGCGCTGGATCCGCCACTGATTATGCCATTTCATCTCCAGGTATATTCTAGACCATCCTAGCGTAGTGAACGGGAAATGCATAGTGGATATCGGAAGCGGATGTGGAGCGTCGGCCATTGCAGCTAAAATCAGCGGGGCATCTAAGTCACGGCTAACGACACCGATAAAGGTAGGACCTAGTGTTTAATGGTTATTGACTTATGTGGAATTAATTTTTGCACGATTTTTGAAATGACATAGGTTTTGAAATGTACATGAACTTACCGTTCTATCTCACCATAGAAC